>JARJDS010041803.1:0-10035 GCA_030264155.1 Atheta pasadenae
ACATTTCATAAAATTAGTGTTATTCCATGAATAAAATTTTGTCATTGGTGTTTTGAGATTTTTTCTCAAACGTTATCTGATGTCTTCCGAAGATTTTTATAGCCAGTTTTTATTGCTTCATTTCTAATTTCTTGCTTTAATTCCTTAAATTTCTGGGAATTGTTTATTTCTTGTACTCTCGAAACTGTATTCAGTTTGGAGTTTCGAATTTCGAATTCAAAGTTTCAAGTTTAGAGTTTTACTAGCCTTGAAAGTTAATACACACTCATAACATTCAACAGTTAATTAGCTTAGTTATTAAGTCATAAAGTCTCAAGTGGTACACTTCAATAGATGTAGTTTATTCTTAAATTCATAACTTCACACGCGTACCAATACGCCAACAAAAAATTAACAAAAACTACACAAAACTGAATTGTTTAGTTGTGTAGAAGAAAATAAATTTTGAAATGTAAACATTTATAACCTTGCCGTTTCAACACAATTCCATAAAATCCAATTAACACCCGATCACTAATGATTCTAATGAATTTAATTTTTGTATGTCAATTTATCTTCGCGCAGCAGCAGCAGCAGCTGGGTAGTGTTAGTAGCAAGTAGGCATCGTTTCATCTTCTATCTGCATTTAATCAATAAACTATTTTAATTAATATTGATGCACTGGTTTGTTTCGCTCGACGGTTATTGATGATGCTTTTCATCACAACTACAAAGTTTTGTTCGCAATCAACACAGTTTATTATTATAATTTTTAAATTTTAATAAACCTGAGCGTTTGCGGAAAAAATACATGTTATTTAACATGTAAAACAATAAAATAAAAATTCAATTGTGGCCTAACCCCTTAAGTAGTACGTAATCAACGAAGCGAAACAACTAATGTGTTAATTTATGAGTTTTATCATGTCATCCTGCATACATTTATTAGTTTGCTGATTAAGACAAGTCTCAACGTAGTCTTAACCTCACAAATTCACAATAATTAACTAATTTAATTAAATTACGACTTGCAATATTTATTTCACACACAATGTAATAAATCGTCATTTTAACTGGATATATCTAAGTATTAAATTCTTTCCGGAATATTTTAAGTTTTTATTTTTTAATTAAACCAACCAAGACTTCTCGGACTTCCTTAATTCTTAGTTTATTTTATTGCTCTATTTAAACGATCATATTTATATCGTTATTCCTCAGCGTCTTAGTCGTACACGTTGGACAAACGACAAACTTTTAACTTGATTATCATTTTGTGTGGAGCACATCTGTATCTAGTTGGAATTAAATACGAACTTCTTCGGCTTGTGTACCATCCACAATGTATTTATTTGTTGTGTTCGCATTTGTTGGTTGTACGTTTCGTAAAAACCGGTCGATGATCGTCGATTGCGACGAGCTAGCCGCGTGGTGAGCCCTCTCATAATATATTTTATTTAAATTGCTTGTTAAAATTCTTCCAGTTTATCCACAATTTCTTAAACTATACAGGGAGATTCACAACTTGAAAAAATAATAATGAAACAATATTTTTAAAAAATTGCTAACATTTTTCGGTTATGTTTATTTTTTCTTGCTTTGTTTTTACTTTGGTTCTTGTAACACTTGGTATATAGTATTAATTTAATCCCCTTGAATTGAGACGTATCCTGAAAATACTTAGCGTTTAAACCTGATCACAAAAAGGTCAGATTTTTCCAAGCCTCTTCGTTCGCATGCTGTTTTTATTGGCTTTGGCCTGCTGCTTCGTTATGGAAACTAAAAACAAAAATAAAATTATGAACACGGACAAATTTCGTTGCGCTTCATTTATTTTTACGCACAACCCGAGTTTATACATAATGACTTAATTGTATAAATAACGCGCGCGCGGAGTAAATTAATTTATGAGCGATATTTACGATCGCGTTTCCTTTTGCTCCATCCGCACGGACACACTAGCGGCATTCAATCGGTGAAAGGTATTGATTGCAGGTGTAATAAATGCAGTATTTATACATAAGGTGTAGAATAAGACGTGTGTGCATACAAACACCTTGAAAAGTATTAAAAATTACTTTCAATGAACAAATATCGTGGTTATGTTTCCTTCTCATGAATGCGAGTCTTATAAGACTCCGTGGCGCAACGGTAGCGCGTCTGACTCCAGATCAGAAGGTTGCGTGTTCAAATCACGTCGGGGTCAATCTTTTTTTGGTACTTAAATTAATTAATATTTAGTATTATTAATTTAACAGTGTTTTTTTAATTTTTTTTGTATGAATACTGTGATTTTACACAAAATTTTGTTTATTTTTTTATGTTAATGAAACTTAAGGTTTAGTGACATAAATCATCCCTTTTGAATGTTAGGGTGGAGTCGGAATGTTTTGTAAAAGATACTCACGTTAAATTCTCATGTTTGTGAGTCTCTCTACGTCCGCCATACTGTGGCTATAGATAGACTGCAAGTATGTCGGGCCCAACCTGTGATAAATCTTTGTTCACATTCGTTTAACATACGCGGCCATTCAACATGCGTTCTTTGAATGTTTCGTTTCTCAAGTCCTCCTCGCAGAGGCAGCAGAGGATTATTATTCTTTTGTACCCGAAGAAAGATTCATGTTTTGTGTTTGTAGCTTTGTACTTTGTACTACCATGTACACATACTTGAAAAAATATAAATACAATGTGGAAGAATTGTAATCAAGCGCGGGTACGTACAACTACGTTAAGATTTATTATTTACTTAGACGGTGTAATTATAATGGCGCCATCTACTGAATAATAGCTCCGTAAAGTTGTTGATTTATTCATAGCCACTGTATGTTTTTTGTTTGGTTAAGTAACTCTGGATTTATCATAAAAATCAATTTTTTGCCAAAAAATCGCTTCCAAAAAATTCTTTTTTGCTGCTTTTGGAGTGGCTTAACGCCTTAAACTAAGAATTGACACTAATCTTATTGTTTTTACTCGGAACCAATCACTGGAAACAATAATCCTAAGTCTAAGTCTACAAAACGACAAATAAAGAAAACAAAAGACGACATAACAAACGGAAGAA
The DNA here is from genome assembly GCA_030264155.1 of Atheta pasadenae. NCBI lineage: Eukaryota > Metazoa > Arthropoda > Insecta > Coleoptera > Staphylinidae > Atheta > Atheta pasadenae. The sequence continues at coordinate 3,044 of JARJDS010041803.1, forward strand.
CTGTCATTTAAGTAACTTATCCTTTACTTGGCCTAAGCTTTGAAGTAGACAAGTATTCAATGCTACCAATGTTCTCTGGAGATGAGGAATTTCTTCCGATGGTTTGTGTCAATGCACAAATACGTCTATCGTTGTGTGTTTGCTTGCCTTGTATGTCTTATTGGTATCGATAACCAGCGTGTGTTGTTGGTTGTTTGACGGCAGTAGCGTTCATTGCCTTCTTTCTCATTGATGATGCGTTATTAGGTCCTCCGCGCTTTAATCACCAGGACGCGACTTGTTTCTTTCTGTTCCACTCAACTAATACCAATACTTCAATACTAAGTAATGGCCAAGTTGCGCGCGTTATTTTAAATGTTGCGACTCGTTGCTATGTCATTCGCGTGCGTGATCGATGATGCGATATCAACGCAAGTTTGTAGTTTTAGCGCTTAGTAAGAAAATCTAAACAAACAGACAAATAAACGATGAGCTTACATTTTTTTTCCGTACAAGTCAAGTCTTTGTGTGGATTGGTTCATATGGAGTACTTTGTATTCTGTGCGAATGTTAATTATTTTTTATGACGTTTCCTTATTAAGTGAGAAGCGATAATTGCGTTTTCTTGGAAAGAATGTCTACCAGACTAGCAGTAAGTTTGATCGAAGATTACTTTAACTTTGAGGTATTTCAATGTTAATACGACTGTTTTGGTATTGATATTTTAATTTTTATAATTTACAATTTTACTTATTTAGTTCACTTTCTCACTTTTATAACACTGTTAGTCATTTTCTTCGGTGATTTTAGTTAAAACTAAAAAGAAACAAAGGAATTATATAAAATATTAAAAATGATTGCGTTCATTTTTTGTGTTTCGTTTACATTTCCCCCCATTTCTACATTTGTGCACATTTGCACGCGTACCAAGCGTTCTTTGGCTTTTAATATTTGATTCCAGTCTGTCTCTTTCTTCCTTCCACTCTTACACCTTTATCTATTCGTATTTACTTTCATTGTGTTGTGTAAGTCTGCACGATAACAACTTTTTGGTCTTTTCGAGTTCAATTGCCCCTCGCATGCCAAACACATTCATTTCGCCACCCTTGTCTTGTATTGCAACACTGCAACACATTTGTTCCGATGTTTTTCTTGTATTTCTCTATTTTCCTCCCTTTTATTTCCCTTAAAATGTTTCGAGCTATATTACACATAATATTCCACGAATTTGGAATCCCTTTTATTTGAAACATCATTATTGATGTCTATTATTACTTGCATGCAATTTTTCTCGACGTTTTTCGTTTTATTTGTCGAATTTACTTTGACCAATCAATATTTTCTTCGTGCAGTGTTCGCGTTTGTTAGTTTCAATGACATGTTTTGGATGGGAACACGTTACACATACCTGAGTAATGAACGAATTGGTTTGGTTGGTCCACATAGGTTGGGCCCAAAGAAGAAGGCCTGAATTTTATCACCTTTATTGTGAGCTACATTTTAGGAACCTGTATCGAGAATAAGAATAAGAATGACTTCATGATTTTTTATTTAAGACACGCAGAAGAAGTAACACAGGCGCAAAGTAGGAGTAACGATGTTGTAACTTATACAAGGTGTTTTCAATTTCTAGAATTAATTTTTTTAAATTTTAATTCTTATTGTTTCTTTAATTTTTAAAGAAAATATTTGTAACATTCAGTTTTATTTTTCCAAAAATACCTGGGAATATATCCTGACTTTAGATTATCGAATGAAACGTCTTCTTTTTTACGATTCCATAGGAAATGTTGGCATTTCTTTAAGATCGTGCAAAATCGTGCAAGAAATCCAGTTTGCGTTCGTAAAATTCGTAAAACTGTACATAAACTGATATATTTTACAGTTTTCTGCTTACAAGTTTATTTTGTACCTCAATCCCAACTGAATTTAACGCGTTTCTTTTTCTGGGGTTTTAAATTTATTACCAAAGTGATACCAGAAGGAATTTGCTTACAAAAAAATAACTTACTGATTACTTAACACTAAATAAATTGAAAATATTAACTGGTTTTGTAGAGAGTGAAGAAAAAGAACAAAACTAATATTTATTAATAACTTGAGGATGTGATGAGTAGTGTGATGAATGTGATGAGTTGCTGCAACTTCCCAAGACTTCATGTTAGAATCTATATCAGAACTGGATTAATAGATTAACACAAACCAGGATAAGTTCTGCAGGATACCGGCTAGGAACCAATAATTAATTTATCCAATCAATCTTACCTGTAACATGTGCATCTATCCATCATTTAATTCTTGTCATTTAAGTGACTTCTCATTAGTTCTAGTCTTCTGAAGATTCTTCAAAAATAATTCCTTTCAAATTTATCAAATAGTTTTGAAATAATTATCTGTATTAAGATAATTGGTTGGGTTTACTATTTTAAATATTTTATTTATATAGTTGAGGTTATGGTTATGGAAGTGCCAGAGTTTAAGACTTTGGGTTTTGGATAGAAAGAACCAGAGCTATAAAAGCATCAAGAAAGAGTAAGACGTGTAAGAGGAGATTTCACTCGAGATCATTCACAATAAACAGCTCCCACATGTATACGATGTGTGTGTGTGTTGTAGTGTGGTGTCCATGCACGTGAAAATGTATCCAGTATATTGACCCCAGGGTCGCTTAGCTGCTCTGCTCCTCTTCGTGTGGTGTTCTTCGTGCCTCGTGCACTCCTTCAGTTTCGTGTACTTCTTGTACCTTCAGTAACTTAGACTAGATATCAATACCAAATGGACTGTTTTTCCTCTGCACTTGTGTTTAGTCTTCAAAAACCTTCAGACCTTGTACTTGCTTGCCCTTTTTCTTTGGTGCAGGATAAAAAAAAACACTGAAAGAGCCGCAGGGTTTGGCATTAAACACGACCCTGTTCGTGTTTAGTCTTCAACCCAGTATCCAAGTTAGTGGCTTCAGGTGTTCAACTGTGAAAAGAGTGGTTTGATGAGTAGCTGTGGATGCGGATGATGCGAAGAAGCATCAAGCAGCATCGTTTTCAGCTCACGTTCAACGTGCAAATTGTTTTTCCATTATATACAGGGCGTTTAATTAAGTATTAATTTAATTATTCTATTACAAACATTTTTTACTTGGAAATTTTCATTTTTTATACTTGACTTGATTTTTTGTATATTTTATTGTCTAAGTTATTCTAGTTCAAATCTTGAACTTGCTATTGACTGAAAATCATCCAAAACCCACACTCGGCACTCCTCGACACAGAAAACGTGAGACTTGTGAAGTTTGCAAGGTTTACGAGGTTTTATTCCTTTTTACAACTACGAATTGCAGTTCGTTTTGTGTTGGTGGTTTATTTCTTTAGATTGATTCGATTGAAACGGTAAAAACTGAAAACCTAACAATTTCGTGGACGAAACCTCTTCTATCTTGTGTTTTGTAAGCTTAAAAGTTTACAAAACTAATTTTCTTCAATGAGAAGAAGAATCAAGTTTAAGCTTTGAGTTTCATTGAGTTTTAGGGGATGACAATGAGAGGGAAAAGAAGGAAAAGTCATTTTAAAGGTTTCCATTTGCAGTTATCGTTTAAAGACCCTTCAATGTTTTCAAATTACTGTCTCCCAACCCGACAAAATGTAGAAAACCTACAAAATCTTATTTTGTGAAATTAATTTATTTTTTTCTTTGTTTCAGGTAAGATAATCATAACAACCTACAAGTCGGAAGTATTTAATCTTCTTAATCTATTCTACTACTCATTGGGGATGTTACGGTATGGTTAAAATTATTGTGTAAAGCACAGTTTTCTAATTTTGTAATTGACAATTAACTGAACATGTACAAGGAGTGCCGAGTTTATGTTGACCTCGTCAGTTAAAGTTACAGCTAAAGCTAGAGCAAAATGAAAATTTAATTAATACATAACGTTGTTAATGAATTTTCTTTACAGTCGTTAAATACTGAGTGTTTTAAGTTTTAATTGCAAAATTTTTCACTAATTTGAATTTTAAATTTTTAACTTTTTAGTTAAAAAATTTATTTTTTGCATTTATCTTGTTTTAATGTCGTTTGTCGTGTTCCTCGTGTTGCCTTATTGTGTAATACACGACTTATTGCACTAATTAGTTACGCGTTGATTAGCTAATTAATTAATTTACGAGACGCATGCCACCGTAACGACGTGGTATTGAAAAGAATGCGTTGTGCTTTTACTTTTTTCCTTTAAATTTTTACATTTACGTACTAATGGAATAAGTTTTAATTTTTTTTGTATATTACCTAATAATTAACTTAATTTGTTGACTTTTAATGTTTTGTTTAATATCATAACGTACGTCATTAACATACATAACTTTTATGCGCGGTTTATTTGCAACGTATTTGTTTCAATTTAAATTTTAAATAACCGTTAAATGTTCGGTATGATGGTAGACATTAAAGCGTTGTAGAAAATATGAAACATGAAACTGTTCTTCCTTTTGCCTACTTTCTCGTAGACGAATGCCCCACAACTCGATTTAATCGAGAACACGAGTAAAGGATGAAATTATTGCTTCGAACTGTAATGCGCTGCAAAATGAGCCCGCAATGTTTAATTTAATAGTTAATATTAACCAACAAGATGATTACTTTGATATTTTCTCTGTTGGTTAATTGAGCGCGTGCCTATTGCGTGTTTTCCGTTCAAAGTGTATGCATAAATTAATACATTCCTGGATTATTAATTTATTTCATTAATAAGTATTTTCATATTTTGAAATTTTGTTGTATCTTCAAATTAATTAATTTAATTTTAGTTCTCTAAATTTTATTTAACAGTTAAAGAGTTGTTTTTTTTATATTTATGAAGCACAACTTTTAAAACAACTCTTAAATATTTTATTTTTACCCTGGAAGTTAAGGAATTAATCGCTTTTTGTTAGGTTTTTAAAGAACACGTCGCCTCAATGTGTGTGAATTCACAGTATATCGACACACTGTTTAGTTTCCGTTTTGAAATCACCGCGCGCATATGTATTCGCTTGGCGCATGTATAAAATCCTACGTTTGAATTCTCCTTCTACTGGAACTGGTTGCTAGGGCTTGTTGATTTCTACCTTAGCAACGGCCTGTGTATTCTTATGGCAGTCGGCCATCATGGATTTTATAGTAGGTACGACGCGACGTAGCGTTGTTCGCTGTACACTGGAAAATGATCCTTATTGATATATATTACGTACAACACCTAAAACAACATTTAAGTTTTGCTTCTTTGTCAATCTGTATGAATCACGTTAGCGTAATTTGACCATATCTTTTTACTAAATTTACCAATTTTAATTTTCTAAATTTTATTATACACTTAAAAAGTTCATCTTTAATGTGTACTAAAAAACAACTAGTAAAACAATCCCTAAATATTTTATTTTTGCCATCAAAGTTGCATATTTTTAACTGCCATAAAATTTAATTTCGTCTAATTTCATTTAACCTAGTTTATCTTTAACAACAAAAAATTTAATTTAAGTATACCGTTGTGATGGTATTTTCTGTAAAGATAAGTAAAAGGTAAATTTGATGAACTTGAATTGTGAACACAGTAACCAATAAAATTAAACTGTACATCGTGTATCGTGTAAGTTACAACTATCTCTTAACTTCTTCTTTAAGACTTCTTAGCAACGACTTAAAGCATATAACTGTGCAGATTATAATCACAAACATTTGATAAGCGACCATAAAGTTTATTGCTAATCAAATCTGTAATCTTAAATTACTATCGTTTTGTTTATTCTGTCTAGATTGTCAGATAAATTAATTCAATCAATTTCCAAATATTTATAATTTTATTTCTTTATTTAAATGATCAATATTTACATAAATGTTTACATTTTTAGAGGAAGAAATTAATATTAGTGGCAGGTTTTATGATTTATTAGCTAAAACAACTTAAATCAATTTATTTATTATTTTTTATTTATAGAAAATTAATAATTGGTAAAAGATGGTAAGCATCAAAAGATAAATAATAAAATTATATTTTTCAGTGTTTACTTGATGTTGAATTGTGGATTAATATTAATCTTTATTATGCAGAGGTAATATTTATTCAACGTCTTGCACAATCGCGAGGAAATCTAGTTGGCGGGTTGCCGACAACTATAATTAAGTGTAATCAATGTTGTAATTCCCTTCGTTTAACTTTAACTTTACCATACGAGTAGGATGGCATGCAGATGCTGATGCAATGCAAAGTAAAAAAATATTAGCGGAAGAGGCAGAACAAAACCAAATAAAACAAATCGAAATTGCAAAGGAGATGCGCAATTTTGTTGTCGTCTGCTACCCATATTTTATTAATGTCTTTCAAAGATATAATTTACATATGTTATGAATGCATGAATATCATTTTAAGTTCTTTAATAATAATATGTATTTTTTATTGAAGTACGAGAACTCAAAAATGATTTGAATTAGACAAATCTTCAATATTTTATCGTAACACTTTTAATAATTAATCAATTTTGATCATCTAAATTTTATGTAGCACTTAAAGAGTAACTATTTAATGTGTAGTAAGTTGAGCTCTTAAAACAACCCTTAAATATTTTATTTTTGCAATTAAAATTGAACAAATTTTGCTTCATGATCTGAACATCTTGAGTTTTTTGAAAACTCGTCTCAGACATTTCCTCATGACTTTTTTTCAAATTGTCCATTTTTAACTTTGTAAATTTCATTTTACACCTAAAGAGTTACTTTTTAATGTGCTATAAGGACAACCCTTCAAACCACCCCTAATTATTTTATTTTTACTCTCAAACCGTTTTTCAAAACTCATTATTTAACTTGAGTAAATATTTAAATGCGTAGTGTTCTTGTTATCAAGTCTTGTTCTTTGTATATTAATTAGCTGTGACAAAATTCTTCATTAATATTTATAGCTTCATTAAACACTAACGAAAAAAAAAACCTAAACTTGATTCATCAGATTAATTTTTTTTTCTAAAGCTTCCTCGCTTTCGTTTTTATTTCCT
>JARJDS010041817.1:0-90028 GCA_030264155.1 Atheta pasadenae
AAGTTGAAAGTTGCATTAAAAAATTAGAAGTTCAGTTAGATTTTTTCAAATTTTTAGGTTGGTTATTGATTTATCAAAAAATGTTATTAAGATAAATTGTAGCTTAGGTTATTGAGAATAAGTTATGTTTAAACATTTTTTGATATTTTTATTTTTAGATAGATTTTTTATTGTTTTTGTACCGAAAAATACGATAATTTTTTTTTTGTTAATTTGGGTTTTAGAGGTTGTTTTTCGTAATTTTCTTAAAATTGGTGCGTTTTTGGACAAAATATTATTAAGATAAAATGTTTATTAAGTAATAAGGAACATCTTTTGTATAAACAATATTTTGATATTGTTATTAGAAATAGTATTTTTTTGTGTTTTTCAAACAAAAAATACGTTAAAAATGAATTGTGCATATTACTTGATGTTTAGTTTTTGTTGTTTTTAGCAAAACTGGTGCGTTCTATCTAAAATTGTTTCTAATATAAAATGTTTATTAGGTACTTGGGAATAACTTTTATTTAAACAATTTTTTGATATTCTTATTGGAAATAGTAGTTTCTTATGTTTTTGTTATAAAAAGTACATCAAAACTTAGTCAAATGTATCACTTACGTTTAGAGTTTTTGGCGTTTGTAATGAAACTGGTGCGTTCTATAAAAAATGTTATTAAGATAAAATGTTTATTAGGTAATTAGGAACATCTTTTGTTTAAACAATTTTTTGATATTGTTATTAGAAATAGTTTTTTTTTTGAGTTTTTCAAACAAAAAATACGTTAAAAATAATCTGTGTATATTACTTGATGTTTAGTTTTTGTTGTTTTTAGCAAAACTGGTGCGTTCTGTCTAAAATTGTTTCTAATATAAAATGTTAATTAGGTAATTAGGAACAACTTTTATTTAAACAATTTTTTGATATTTTTATTGGAAATATTAGTTTTTTTGTGTTTTTGAAATAAAAAATACGTCAAAACTTAGTCAAATGTATCACTTAAGCTTTTCAAATAACTGATGGATTTGATCATGAAGATATAATGATATTAAATAATTATCCACAAATATGTTTCAACTATTTTTTGAAGTTTTCAGGAGGAAATAACAGTTTTTGTGGTTTTCCGCAAGAAATTAAGTTATCGGTTGTGTTATATTCTTAAAATTATTGGTCTCACTCGCACTTATTCAACACTTACGAATGTATTCGACCAATGAGCGTTAACCAACTTTAGTAATGCGCATGTGCAGTAATATTTTTTTTAAGTTAATTTTTACCTTAATTTTTTGTAGAAAAAAAAAGGTTGAAAGCACTTTATTTAATATTACAACTCATTCTCGTCGTTTTCTATTCAACGAACGGTGATATATGGAAAAATTATATCTATAACGCGAACGTAAATTGGTTATACTTACATCATAAACATTTTAAAATGTAAATCGTTCCACGTACTTAGCCGCTTCCACTATGTCTATATGCATTGGACACGGGCGGTGGCGGGGTGAGTCTAGATACTTATAACTCATAGTTATTCTATTCTTATTTTTTCTCTTTGCATGCTTACATAATCATATATCATTTTATAATATACCACCCCCTCGAGCTCTTTACGCGCGCCGCGTTTGTCGACGTTCTGGGGGGATGAGGTCGGCTGTTCTCATCCCGAGTTTCCTTCGGACTAACTTCTTCCACTTGCTCAATATGTGGACGTGCATGGAAACACAGAATGTGGAATACGCGTCGTGGAAAGTTGAATATATAAACAACAATGTAAATAAACGACGTCAAGTAAGTAAACTCGAGTTGAAACTCTACTTCCTCGGTTTACTAAGGGCGGATTGAACTACGTTTGGACGAATTGAACGAAACGGTGGGACGAGCGAAAATAATAACTGCACATAAAAGTTTTCAATTATTACTTATTTGTTTCTACAACTTATATTGCTTCTATTTCTGACATGCCAGCAGGGGACAGGTAGCAATTTTTTTATTTCTTAGACAAATAAATTAAATAGACTATGGACTATTTAGTAGTGGAAAAACTTGGGGAATACTAAATGTAAATAGTAAATAAATAGTGGATTAGGAAATTATTTATGAAGCTTTATTACGGATAATTGTTTAATGAGAGCGTTTTTATGTTGTTTTTTTTTTCTTGTTACGTGTTGGCAAGTTTTTCAATATGTCTTATTAGGTATTCAAATTATTGAAATTGTAGCGTTCAAAGAAAACAGTTCTACTAAGTAGTTATTTGTTTATATTGAGAATAATGATGATTGTTTTTGAGTAATTTTACCTTAATCTAATTCTAGATAGATCACACAATTTCTTGAGATAACTGAACGTCTGGTTTCGTTGGAAAAATTCGTCGAAACTGTTATGTTTTATTAAAACAAAACACAAACAAATTTGCATGGTTGTCTTCGATTCAAATTGAAAACAACCAAGTAGTAAACAAAATAACGAACTTTCGATAAAAAAAAACAAAACACCATCCAAGGTAATGCGATTTCATGTTAAAGAAAAGAAAAGAAAACAACCAACTATCGGCCAAAAAGTAAATTAACGTGATATTTGTGTGGTAAGTTTTTAATTTTTTGATTGTGTGTTTTGATGAATAAATTTATTACGATTTGTATGTCTAAGAACGTGTATGAAAATTCGTTAGTTTAATATTTAATTACAATTAGTAGTCGCGTTTCGGAATAAGGTTTACAATACCGTTTGTTGGTAACAAGCGACAAACAAGCAAAGGCATGCATGCCAGAACGACCAAGCTCTAATTATGAATAAACAGAAATGAATTATTTAGTCTAATTTGTATATGCATGTATCGATTCGTGGCTCGTCCGTGCGCTGCGGTCAGGATTCAATTACGTGAATTATTACATAATATTGATATTCATTTTAATATCAACAAACACAGCGGCGGCGGCGCACAAAAGGTAACTAATTATTAATTGCGAAATGTTAATATTAAATTTCTTGTTTGCCAACAAATTGCCGAGCATACAACCGAGTACAATACAGTGTCGGGCGGCAATAAATAATAAATTAAAGCAAATTGTGGAATTGCGCGAATTAAATCTCCGGTTTGCGACGTGTGAGATTTTTGCGATAGCATAAATTTTTCAGTTACGTATCGAAAATTTGATTTTTTTTCTCTCCTCTCTCTGGCGATGGTCGCGCGTGCGGCGCAAACGAATTTAAGTCACTTGACGGCATAAATCTCGACAGCAATCGACGGAATCATACAATCAAACACGAGCCGCGCCGGCGCGCGCAAAAAAATATCGCAATTTTTGATTTAATCGGATTACATTTCGCAGCGCAGCGCCTCGCAGGTTTTTTCGATTGCTATTTGAATAATTTAAAGTAGAACGGACTTTGGACGCGAACGTATTTATTATTTGAGGCATCGGAAGCGAACGCGGCGGTCCATTAAAGCAATCTACAGGGTGTTACATTATATTTCATTATTTTTAATTAAAATTTAATTTTGAGCTTTAAACATTAATTAAAACATACAAATATGAATTGTTTTGTACATATTTATCAATTTTTGTTTTTTGAGGTTAAAATTGTTATGAATCATACACTAGAGAAACAAAATCAAAGCTTAATATTGACATTTTTAACCGAAGCACACAAATACACATCAGTTACGTTATCAGCTCACATGCATTGAAGGGGATTGGGGATGGTAAAACATTACGTAAAGTGTATTTTTACCCGAACGCGTTCGGCAAACCTATCGGCATCTATTATAAAATATCTTGAATAAATTAAACCCGATCGGATGCTCTCCGCATCGCGAGCATTACCTGTTAGTGCGCTTTATTATCAACGTACATCCGCGCATTTTACCCCCCATTCATACACACACATGCGTGTCGGTAATAGAACACTTTGGAGCGGTGCGCGCAGAGAGAAAAAATGCATTTCGTAAATAAATTCCCGGACGTCAAATTATCGTCAATAAAAAAGTAATGAGTAAATGTAATCGCGAACGAACGGACATCGCCGCTCTCTAATACGCTTTTTTTCAAGCCGCTTTTCTGGTGTGCAAGGGGTGCCATCGCGTACACATATGACGACACAATATTACTTTATTATCTGCATTGATAAACGCGCTCGAAATGTGCGCGTAGATTGCGGGGCGAGAGCAAAAACGTACATTACGCATTCGCTGCTGTTAGTTGGTGTACGTGTGTGGGTGTGTATTTTTTTTTTATTTCGAGCAACGCCAAGTGTCAAAAGCTCTTAGTCGACTTTTAAATCGATTTATGATTTTGTGATTCGGTGATGGGGACATTCACTTCTAATGCATTAAAAATTAAAAGTCCATGGATCAAATACGCGTTAATGTTTTTGGGTCTTCATGTCAAAAGTTATAGAATTTTGTATTAATGTTTGGGATTTTTAGGTGCTAAACTAATGATTGAAGAATAATTGTTATAAATTTGTGTCACAAATTCTAAAAATGTTTAAAGTTATAGGCAATTGTTGAAGTTGACGTTCATTTGTAAGTAGATAAGTATGGTTTGCCCTTACTTTAGAAGCAGATAACATAAAAACTATTTATAGTATCAAACTATAGAAAAAGTTTACTTTTTTAATAACTATTTGAGAATAATGGTTCCAAAGATGATAAAGAAATTTTAAAAATTGTCGGAGTTATTAATTAATTTTGATAAAGGCACTATTTTGTTAACAAAATTGGTTGGTTTTGTTTGACTTTAGAAGGTAATTATATAAAAATCATATTAGTTATCAACATTTTGAAATCTGATAATTATTTAGAATATATTTACTAATAAATATACCAAAGATGATGAATAAATGTTGAAAATTGTTAAAGTTATGAGCTAATTTTGAAACAGTGATAAAGATTACAAACAAAATTGGTTGGGTTTGTTTGACTTTTGAAACTTATCAGAAAAAAACCAAATAAGTTATCATAATTTAAAATAAAAGATTAATATGCATAATATATTTAGGAATAAATATGAGAAAGATGATAGAGAAAGCTTATAAATTGTAATTGTTATTAGCATATTTTGAACAAGTGGAAATTATTACAAAAAAATTAGTTGGGTTTGCTTCGACTTTAGAAGCTTATTACATGAAAACTAAATAAGTTATCATCATTTTGGACAAAGATAAATATTCAGAATATATTTAGGAATAAATTTACCAAAGATGATGAAGAAATTTCAAAAGTTGTGAAAGTTATTATCGAATTTTGAAAAAGTGATAAAGATGACAAACAAAATTTATTGGGTTTTGTTTGACTTTGGAAGCTTATAACAAGAAACCGAAGTAAGTTATCATAATTTTAAAAACAGTTAAACATTTAGAATATATTTAGGAGTAAAATTGAAAAAAATGATAAAGAAATTTTATAAATTGTAATTGTTATTAGCATATTTAGAAGAAGTGACAATTATAAACGAAATTGCTTTATTTGGATTTCATAAACATATAACATAAAAACGAAAGTAGTTATCAACATTTCTAAAAAAAAATAATTATTCAGAATATATTTCAGAATAATTATTTCAAAGTAGATGAAAAAATGTTAAGCATTGTCGAAATTATTAGCAAATTTTGAAAAACTGACAATAATTGCGAACAAAATTTGTTTTACTTAATTTTAGAAGCTTATTACCTGAAAATTGATTTAGTTATGATAATTTCGAAAGGAGTTAATTATTTAGAATATATTTAGGAATAATTATACCAAAGATCATAAAGAAATATTAAAAACTCTAAAAGTTATTAGTGAAACTTTAAAATGTCAAACATAACAAAGTATAAATCTATTTCTCTTTGTACTTATTTAACGTATTTATAACTTTCTAAGTCTATTCCTCAATAAACATTATGAGAAATAAAATACAAACAAATTCACACCCAATCACAAAATCTGCAACTGGCAACTAAACCTAACCCCAGGCTCCCGAATAGATAAAGATCAATCGTTGATTTATTAATTTACGTCGCCCAACCTCCTCTGCCCACCACTACCGTCCCGCTACCGTCGAATGTGTAAATGTTGTAATTACTAACCAAGTGCCAATTTTGATTTTATTTCGTTATTGCTCGTGCGGGTCGGTCGCGAGGCGCTAATCGCGTCCGACAATTTGCGGCCTGAATAAATAATAAATATGCACATGCACACTCACAAAAAATATGTTTGGCGACAATTAAAACGCTTCATGAAAAATGCAAAAATGCGCGATATTTGCGCGCGCGGCCGGAACATTTTATCGCGTGACACGCGCGCCGCGCATATAAAACATATAAAACTAAAAAGGGCCCCGGCCGCGACACAACACAACAAAACGGTATATTCATAGTATAAACACAACAGTTCGAAAATTAATTCCTGAATAATTGTTCGGGCACCGCACAATCACTGACACACGAAACGCCAGCCGAACGTAGAAAACACGCGTAAAACAAAATTCGGCGAACGCACTTAACGAGCCAATATGCGCGTTTGCACCAGCAGCAGTTCGCCAACCAATGTTGCAATTGTCATATAAATATGCACGTATTTTATATTTATTTTTTTGCGTATGTTCAGGATGCACACAGCGTGCGCAACGCGTTTTCGGGGCGGTTGTTACGCGTGATATTAATTAATTTAATAGTGCACCCCCTTTTTGTTATTGTGTTGCGTTGTTGCATTGTTGAATTGTTGTATTGCGTTCGGCTAATTTGTCCTGAACAGTTGTGCGTGCACTGAAAACAAACAAAAAAATTATGCCAGCTAGTGCTGCATGCATTTTTACAATTGTAACTCGCATTTTTGATGTTCAAGCGCAGGAAATTTACATTTTGATTGCCGACTTACAACCGAACCCATTTGATTGCTAACTTTTTTAGATGTTGTAATTTTTTGTTTATACAATATGTTTTTTCGTCTTAATATTTTACGCCACTATACAAAATTACAAACTAGTAAATCAAAAATTCCGCATTCCAATGTACATACGCATAATAAGTTGCCTATACTAAAGTTAAATATGTACCAAAAACACATTGTATATTTCTACCATTTCTGGATTGGATTTAAAAAATAATTCAAATTGCAATTACGATTTCTTTTTTTGTGTGTATTGCAGAACTATCAATTTGTTGTGCGCTATAATCGTCGAAATACAAACATTCTGGGTAATTTTTTTTTGATAATACCTTAATACTCACAACCCTTCTGGCCCTAATGCTACTAGTTTTACATGCGTATCGGCAATCTGCCGATATAATCGACATAATACGTAATTAGTTTGTGGGTTGCACAGTAGCCAGATCAAAACGCCTCAAGACGAATAGCAAACAAAAACAAAAAACGCATAATAATCAACTATAGCGTTGGATGAGTAACGAAACAAATGAAATAAATAAAATCGAACCTCCATTCAAAACAACTAAAGCTATAATCAAGCATGCGGTGATATTTTACAAAGATATCAATCCAACTTTTGCAGATTACACATTTAAACTACACATTATTTAATTCTTAAACTCAAGGTGCATAATTTTCTTTTGCTTCTCACAAATACTAAATTACTAACTAACGCCATCTAGCGGTGTACAATCTGAATTTAAAAAAATATTTACGAAAATTGAAATTAGATTACTTAATTTAATTAAACATAATATATGTGTGATTGAATTAGGCGCCGCGTAATATTAATTTATTAATAACTCGCATCAATCAAATGCATAATTAGTTACCTTTGTTCGTTGCGTGATGCACCAGCGTCGAGATGCCGCATTAAAATATCAATATATTATGTAATATGTAGTAATTCAGTTAATTGAATCAAAACCACAAATTGCCGAATCCATACGCAATTAAATAATCAATTGCAGCGTTTGTGTGATTGTGTTTTGTTTGCGCCCACAACATGAATTTTGGTTATTTATAATAAACATTGTGTGTTGTGTGTGCAATGCGCGCGATGCACTCGAATGTTATTTCAACAGCGTAATCATTTCATCGTATACAACATTATAACAAACGGCGCAAAATGTGAAGGAAACCGTTTGATTCCGAAAGAATCTCCCATCGTAACCATTATATACTGGGACTACGAGGGGAAGACTAACTGTGTACAAACATGATTTGGCATGCTGTACGTGATGGCTAAAGGCTGTCGGTGTGTGGTTTGGCTCGTTTATTGCTATGGTTTATTAGTTGCCGCATGAAACTAGCGAAATAGAAACATTTCACGTCGCAATCATTTGTGTTTGATTGAATTAACAACAAATTTTGACATTTATCATCCGCATAATATGAAATAGCAGGCATTAATGCTGAATTTTTCAAAATTATAAACAATTTTTCACTTACCATTTACTTTTGCTTTTATTTAAATTACCAAAAACTGTTGTTGAAGTGATTTATTTAAAATTAATTTCTCAGGGCCCACGGCCGGACATCACGACACCTTGGCGTTTTGTTTTATACTAAACTATGTTTTTCTTATGTTGTGAATCGTTACTCTCAAAGTTTGTCTTTTGTTTTTTTGTTTATTGGCGTTTGAACGTCGTTTGTGTTTTGTTATTTATCGACGCATTAGGTTTGTTGAAGATAACAGTGTTTTGTTTTGTTTACTAATTTTATATCGCAATGGCTTTGGTTCTGTTTTGTTTACTTTTACATAATGCGAAATAAAGTCGGGTAGTATTATTGTAATATTAAAAGATTACGTGTGTGTTGGTTAATTAATTGAGCTGTAATCTGATATTTACGTACTCATTCACGGTAGGTATGCATCCAGTGTGGGTAAATACAAATAGAAAACTCGAGAATTGATGCGACAATATGCACACTCATATTGTCGCATATAAAATACATCCTCATTGGCCGCATTGTGGCGCTGTCGTCGACGTCTTCCGTCGCAGAAGTGAAGTTTTAATAATTGTTTGCGGTGACTGTGCCGAAGCCATTGAGGATTGCGGATTAAATTGCGGCGAAAAGTGCTCGCAACTCGGTGCACCCGAAGTACCCTATGAATATTTTCGCTGCATTGAAGGAGGTCAAACGGCACGTTTTGCATTGGCAGTGTGTGCGTCATCATATGCGTTGCAAATTGCAATGGCGATGTGTCTGCGTTTCATTGGAATTGTCGTTTGCGGTATTATTACATACATATTCTTTCACTTCCAACATCCAACTTCCAACCCCCGCGATGCTGAACAAACGTACAATCTGACTAATAACAGAGAGTATTCCGTGTGTCTAGCACTTTTTCTGAGCTTTAAAGCTTTGGGTTTGGAGTTGATTGTCGTCAGAGAAGAGTCAGAGATTGCAATGCAGGGTCGCACCGTAATCATAACCATTACAATATATTGTCTGTCTGCTGAAATTATTCTTTAGCGTAATCACAGGGATTACATACGATGCTTCACAACAAAATATAAATTTGATTAAAGGTTTTTGAAATTCAAGTTCTTGAGTCGCACCTTTTTTTTGTATTTAGAAATAAAAATTCAGTGTTTTGTTACAAAACAAAAAATAAAAAGCGCCTGAATCGATAACGACGCATTCTGATTATTGCCATAAAAACCCGGAACGCAATTCACTCCCGAATTTTCTCCCACTTTGTTTCCCGTCTCGATTTTGGGCGGCGAGAAAATTGAAAACTACACAAAACGCTAGAAATGCACCCGCTGCAGAATTATAAAAACAAAACACAAAAAAGCCACTCATGCTCCGCATCCAGAATTGGGGGTCCGAGGCCGGCCGGCATGTGCATCAATTAACTGCATTTCCTCTAATAAAATTTTTAATTAAACAAAAACGTAAAAGTAATAAAACTTTCAGGTAGGCGCGCACCGGCTAGAAAAGCACTGAGTCGGGGCATAGATATATAGAAAAGCGGGAGCGAAATACGGGCGTCGCAATAACATCAAATTAAAAAATAATTAAATAATTAAAGTTTGCAGGCGAACTTTTATAATATATAATTAAAATCGAGTTGGGGCTGCGCCAGACGCGCCGCTTCGGGGCGCGCGCAATTTCAACTCGCAGATTTATATGTAATAATTACGAGATATGAATTCAGTTCCAAGTTTTTAATTAATCGTAATTATGTATAAAAAAATTATAATGCCGGCGCGTTTTGTATCTGCAGCGGAACAACTACACGTGCAGCACTCGTGGAAAGTCCACTTAATAAAAGTTTTATTTGCATGCAAAAACCAAATGATGGATGCGGACCAAGCCCTACATCAGCTACTGCTTTTTAAAATATCGTAAATATAAAATCATATTAAAGTGTAATTAAACTTCAGCGGAATTAAAAATAAGTATTATTATTTTTTTGTTTTTCTTTGACACAAGTTTATTACTCACCAACGTGTTTCCACAAACGCAGTGTTTTGTTTCTACCTACAAACTTAATGTTTCAGTTTTTATTTACATATAATAGCTTTTGTTTTTTCTGTAGTAGGCTTTGGTTTGTTATGAAACAAAATTATAAAAAAATGTGTTTATCACAGTAGGCGTTGTTTTAAAACAACAGACATTCACCAAACTAACAAATAGTAAAATATTTTCATTTCTTGCAAAAGATAAAAGTTACAATAATTAAGGTAAGTACTTAGTTATAGAATACTTTATAGAAAGTTATAGTGATTTTTGTAATTTTAAAATGCAAAATATTGAAAATAATATTTCGAAAATTGTCTTTTTCCGCTCTCAATATTTTCCAATTAATCCCCAGGCTTGTACCACTTACGCATCAATGTTTCATTCAATAATTGTCATCTCTGTATGTCGAAGACAAAAGGAAATGACTGTCATTCCGTTTTGTAATTAGTCATTACGATTCGGGACGCAAATGCATCTCATCTACGCGTGCCCATCGCATCATACGCTGCGAATGAATTCAAAATGCTAAATTAAACTTTGCGTCGCTGGAATGCAAACTGTACGTAAACTTAATAAGCCCAAATCGCGTACGTGTTTATAGTATTCGCACGAACTGATTTTCGCATATATAGGTAGGCCTGCAGGTAGTTAATGATTAGTTAACTCGACGAGGAAGAGAGGAGGGGAGAAAAACAACCTCCAAACCGCGCGCGCACACTGTTTCAGCAGGATAATAACTAAAAATTGCTTACAAGTTACAAGTTGCGCATTTTATAGAGGATATGTCGGTACATAATAATTTAATAAATATAAATGCTCGTTGGACTCAACACGTCGACGCGCTGATTGGTCCCCTCCGCGGCTGCGTGTAACTCCGGTTGCTTATTATTTGCATTCGTCTGACTTGAGCCACTTCTTCACTCACAACAACACAAGTTTTGAGTTGGTCGAGAACTAAATAGGGATATTATTCGCTGTTTGAATGACCGAATGGTCGCCGCTTTCGTATTTATATGCAATAATAATGCAGATTCGAGTTGCAAACGTTCGCCGGCATATTGATAATTGACACGAACCATCGTCCGGTTTAAGCTTTCAACACGTTGCTTTCATGTTTCCCCTCTTATCCAATCATTGCGTTCAACTTTAGTTGTCTTTGTCCTGCACGAGAACCACTCTTGTTTTCGTTCTTAACTTGTGCGTTAACATTGCGTTATGGTTTATAAGTATTATGTGCTAATCTTGAGTTTAGTTTCTGCCCCCTTCACGCAGAGGCAAAGGCAGAGGCAGAGGCAAAACAACACGGTGGCCGGTTGGGATTGTTGGAAACATGGGAAAATCATGGCGACGCCTCCTTGGACGTTTGTTTCATGTCTGCCATTATTACAATTACGTTTTATCCTTTTCTTTGAATTATTGGAATAAATTTATAGGTTAAGTAATTAAGTATCTAGTAAATATTTCTATAAAAAATATATTTAGGCCTAGAAAAAGTAGGAGTATCATAAGTTAAATAAAAATTCTTTTAGTTATCTGCACAATAAGAATTTATAATAAAAGTTGTCCGGACAAAAAGCGAGATTAACAATTGCATCGTTAGAAAATGCAAAAACGCACAAAGGCATGGAGTAAAAGCAGATAGCAAAGAAGTGGATAATTTCTTTGGCAAACGGACGCTCCGCATCTTTTACGTTTTAATAAATAAAAAAACATCGCTTGTTACACTTGCAGTTCTTCGCCGAGGTTGAAACGAAATGAGAATGAGCGATGTGCATTAAACATTTACCAAATAAAGTACAAGCGAGCGAAGGAATGAAGCATGTGAATTAGTTTTTCGTTTGATATTATTAATAAAGTTGTGTTTACATTACATTGCATTACATATTAAATTATGTTTTGTCTAGTACCATTTTTTACGCTTAGATGGCGCAGCATGTATCTACGAAATGGAATTTTTATCTTTTAAATGTTTAAAGTAAAAGAAGTAAATATCTGATTTGATTGTGATCAACATACCTGCACGATCACACGATGTATAAAAGCGAAATAAATCGGCCGCATTTAAATATAATTGTTATAGTTTAGCGTACTCGGATTCATTAATCTTGCGCGTCGTCGTTGCGTTGGGCGTGCGGCGAGACAACTGTAATTAATTGAATTGCACGACGACCGCACTGGTTCTTGTTCTACACGTATTTCACTCAACTCGTATGCAGCCGCTTTCTTCGATTCGGATTTGATTGTCCGACCAACAAACCAAGATGGAAATATTTTACGGCAATAATGAGCGTGGTAGACCCGCACCACCCCGAACACACATACACTTGTACTGAAGAATGGAATAATTATTTTTATATTTATTATTTATCATTATATTTGGTATATTCGGGAAACGTATACGCGCACATGTAATTCCGACGTTGAAAAAGGGTCAATTAAGTCGTCAAATCGCGTCGACTGCGAGATTATTTATCGAGGCTAATTATAGAAGTAGCGAAGTCGAGCCGCAGCGACGAAATAAAATTCAAACGTGAATTTCGTAAAGATTAAATGCCAAATGTATGTTGGAAAAGTAAATTAAAGTAAATTATATTCCAGGCGGATTTAATAAATTCTTCGGTTTTGGAACTGAGAGAATTTTAGAGTTTAGAATTGCGAATGGCGAGCGAGTCTTATAATTTGATAATTTTAGCAACAATCGACCGTGCGTCAGCTATAAAACGGTGCCGCATGGGAAAAACGATATGCAGATTAGCGAGTGTTACACAATTGTAAATAATCGCAAATACCAAGCAAATAATTGGATATGATTGGAATGTAAGTACAAATTTAATGCTTCGTTTCGTCATGAGCAACAAATGTTTGCGTAAAACTCACAAATTGCTTGTGTTTATTTGTTTGTGCATCTTAAAAAAAAACAATTGGTGTGCAAACAACAACAAAACTTTTTAGTATAGGCAACTTAATATACCATGTGTGTTTGGTTGCCTATTCATTATTAGGTAAAGCGATAGTGTTTAACTTTGAATTTTTTATCCACCTGTATTATTACTAAAATATTTCTGGTGTATTAATCCTGTTTTTTAATTCTTGCCATCTCAGTTATGATTAATTACCATCAACACACCCAAAAAATAATAAAATATAGTAGCGGTTTCCACACTCAGTAGTTAAGTAATTTTCTTCAGGATTTGTTCCTTCCAGTCGTTTCTTTCTGCTTCTGGTCTGTTTAGTATTGTTTGGTGCTCTCTGTTTAAAGATTTAGATTTAACTTAAACTATCACTTAGCAGTTGGAAGACATTAGAGATATTGTTCTGTTCGATATTTATATCCACCGGTGCGGCGCGGCCGTCGGCGAAGACGAGGAAGGTGGTAGCCGAAGCCGTATTTCTCATCATTATTAACGTTGCCACACATTTCCTATACGGGCCACAAATCTTGGGCGGTAATTATAATTCTCGCGTAACTATAATTAAAGCTTATATAGTATTTACCCGAAATAAATTAAGCAGAACACGTTCGTAGTACACTGTTTGGCCGCGATCATACCGATTCAACGCGGTGGAGGGTTTCTACGTATGCTAGGCTATATCGTAACGAAGATTTGGAATCGGCCTAAGCGTGGTGAGAGACTACGAGCGGTGGTGAGCACTTACGTTTAGTACATTTCGTACGTTCGGCATGTTTCATCGTGTGTTACATGGGCCGGGTTGTACGAGCGATGCATATTTAGTTTAGTTTAGTTAGGGTTGTATCTATTGATTGTTCCACTGCAACTGAACGGTTACTGCTGCTGACTGGTAGGGCAGGCGGGGAAGAGGGAAGGAAGTGCAGGGCATAAGTAGCTGAGTACCGAGCATGTTAATGTTTTGTGTTTAATTAGTATGCTGCAATGCATTGGGTTATTTTCTGTGTGATTTGAGCTATTTGCTATAGAGAAATAGGATCTTTAAACATCAATTTTTCAAAATAGAGCTAGAGAATTGGAATTTTTAACTTAGGGTTTTTATGAGGTCCATATTCTAATGAGCGAACTCCAAATTTGTAATTTGTAAAAATGAAGAAACGGCGGGGGGGTCCCTAAACTCCAGTTTTTTCAAAATAATGGTAGAGACTTGATTTTTCTAGCATAAACTTTTAATAAAAGTTGCATTCTAATACACAAATTTAAAGTTTGCTATTTACAAAAATGATGAAACTGCCGGGGGACAGCTCCAATCTTTAATTTTTCAAAATAGAGCGAGAGAGTGGAAATTGTCAAAATAGGTTCTTTATGAAGACCACAGTTTAATATACAAACTCCGAACTTGTTGTTTCCAAAGATGAAGAAACTGTTGGTGGTCTATATCTATAAACTCCAATTTTTCAATACTAGAGACTCCAAATTTTCTGAATATATCTTCTTTGAAGTCCATATTTTAATGAGTGAATTCCAAACTTGCTGTTTGCAAAAATGAAGAAAAGGCATTGGGTCCTCCAACTCCCATTTTTCAAAATAGTGCTAGAAATTTGAATTTTTCAGCATAGGCTCTTAATGAGATCTACATTCTAATCTACAAACTCTAAATTTTATACATATTTGTAAAAAGGAAGAAACTGCTGGGGTTGACCCTCAAAGTCCAATTATTCAAAATAGACCTAGAGACTTGAAATTTTTAACATAGGGCTTTTATGAGGTTCATATTCTAAAGAGCGAACTCCAAATTTGGAATTTGCAAAAATGAAGAAACGGCGGGGTCCCCAAACTCCAGTTTTACAAAATAATGCTTGAGACTTGGTTTTTTTGCATAGACTTTTAATAAAATTTTTATTCCAATACACAAACTTAAAATTTGCTATTTGCAAAAATGATTAAACTGTCGGGGGACAGCTCCAAGCTTTAATTTTTCAAAATAGACCAAGAGACTGGACATTTTCAACATAGGTTCTTTATGAAAACCACCTTTTAATATACAAACTTCAAACTTGTTGTTTACAATTATAAAGAAATGGTGGTGGTCCAGAAAATCCAACTTTTCAAAATATATTCTCACTGAAGTCCACATTTTAATGCGCAAATTCCAAACCTGTTGTTTGCTAAAATGAAGGAACGGCCTTGAGTCCTCAAACTCCCATTTTTTTCAAAATAGTGCATAGGCTCTTAATGAGATCCACATTCTAATGCACGAACTCCAAGTTTGATATTTGTAAAAAGGAAGGAACTGCTGGGGTGACTCTCAAACTCCAATTTTTCAAAATAGAGCTAGAGACTTGAAATTTTCAACACCGGTTCTTTATGAAGACCACATTTTAATACACATACTCCAAACTTGTAGTTTCCAAAAATGAAGAAATGGCTGGGGGTCTTTAAATTCCGATTTATTTTTGATACAATTTTTTATTTTTTTTTGCATAGGCTTTCTTAATACAACAAAATAACTTGAAACCTTAGGCTATAATCAAGCCACTATTTTGTTGCATTGTTTAACAGAAAACCGATTCAGATTGTCATTACAATTGAATAAAATTTCCGAATAAATAAGGAATAAAAAGTACAATAAATAATTTAACACAATTTATAGCTTATTGTTGATTATACCACAATTGTCTAGCAATTATAACATGATACGTGCAAAGTGTATTGTGTGTCATGTCATGTTCCACTAAACGTGCATTTGCATCGAATTGTGCGGAAACTATTTGTCTCTCAACGCCAACATATTACCGAACAAACAGTGATCCAAGTATTAATATCACATTTATTTTATATTTCATTCACGAGTGTGAACACTGAGCAGTAAACAGTTTCTATTATCTATTGTTAGCTGTTAGCGACGCGTGCGAAGCTAACAAAACGCCGTTTAAAAGAAACAACCGTTAACACCTGTGTTGTTTCAAACAATTTGTGTGGTCTATGGCTAAGGTTACTTTTTTTCTACGTAATAACTAATATGAATATTACCACGTATTTAATAATTAATTTGTCATTTTCCCGCATGTGCTTTTGAGGTTAATGCCATAATTTAATACCGGCGCGCCCGCCATCGTAAAAAACAATAAATTTAATGATTTTCATGATGGATTAAATTAATAGCAATAAAATTTTGATGCGTTTTTAATCAGATTTGTACAATATTACTATTTATATTTAAATTGTGTTCTCAAATCTCTCGGCGGTCGGCTGGACGAATCGAAAATATAAAATGTAATAAAACGTATTGAAATTATACGCGTCCGCGTGTGTTCCAATCGCCGGCCGCGTCGTAATAAGTAATTGCGCCGGCGCGGCGTGTTCCGTGGAATTAAATCCAATTATTAATTTGATTTATTTCGTACATCGTGTTATTTTATTAATTTTTAAACTATTAAAAAGCGCACACCATTGCGCTCAATCGCAGCGTTGGAATTGAATAAATATAAACCTCGCTAAACCCAAATCGAATTTAAAATATTTTTCGTGCGGAGGCTTGATGAAAAATTATTTATATTGCCAATGTATAAACTATAACAACGCCGACGCGATAGACTTTTTTGTTGTGTTATAGAAATAACATTCAATTTTTGACTGGGTGGGCATTAAAATCGAAAATATAAAACGCGCGTGTGCATAAAACCTGATTGTAAATCTGTATTTTTAATTAATTTTTCGATTCTATTTTTTAATGCCAATAAATTTAGATATAAAAACGCGGCGTTTTTTTTTTGGGTTGGACAATAAAAAATTAATTTCAAAAAATTTAGGCAACCCAAATGCCATGCGCGTACTGAAAATGGCAATAAATTCTTTCGAGCGCATACATTTGTTTTATTTCACGTTTTAGGCTAGATGTATTAATATTAATGGCATTTATATGATTTGTGGGCTTTTAATGCGGCTTTTAGCTTTGATGTCGGAGCAGACGTTGTGACTTTTGTTGCTCGGCTAACGCAATTTTTCCATTTCGACAACTCATCGCTCCCGTTTGGCATTTGCGCATTCGGAGTCACTCAAAAATTAAAAAAAGAACCGCGTTTCTTTCCGCTCTTCGCCACCACTCATCGGCCGGCCGCATTTTAATATTAATTTATTTTTACGATATTTGCTTTTTCGTGTTTGTATATTTTATATTGAGTGCCTCCGCCCCCCGGGCCGAGGGGTGTTATTGTGAAAAATTTACTGTACATAAAAAAAAACAATAATTTTTCAAATTTAATCAAATTTGGAGTTTTCCGCACTTGAGAAAATATTGAAACAAACCGGAATTCAAATTAAAAAGTTAAGTGGTGTTTTAAAAATATTTTGTTTTTGTTTAAATTTTGACCAGATAAAGCTTTGTTACATTTTTTAGTTTTAAAGTTTTTTCTTTGTTGCTTAAAGTCGTAGTGGCGTCAAAAACTTTGCTAACTTACAACCAGGAACCAGGAAAACGTCGTTGAGATTTTTAATTTTGGCGTTTGCATTAATTATTAAACTCGTCGAATAAATATTTAATTCGACATAGCACTAGGTAACGGCGTGCAATAATTAATAAGTAAGTTTGCTTTTGATATTCTCCCAAAACCTGCCCCTCTGCAGGAATTGCACGAGGGTTGAAGAGTGCGTAGGCTGCGTACATGTTACCATCGTGCGCACATGCGTGCATTCGCAGAGTCGGAATTAATTAAAGTTTACGCCGCGCATATTTGCGAAATCTTGATGGTTTTTTCTTCACGGCAAAGATATTCGAGAAGAGTGCGGGGTGGGGGAGGAGCCATTAATTATTAAATTAATCAAGAGCTGAAGAACGCTCGGTAAGGTGTGGAAAAGTGCAAATTATGGGTGGACAGGCGGCGAAGAGGCAGGGTGGAATTTCGTCTTTTTAATTTTTCAACTTTTATTGCGCATTCCTGTTAATTCAATTAAGTGTGCGCGATGGTGGCGGTATGGCGCAATGCGTAGCTCAGTTGAACGGGTGACTTGTACAGACGGCGGTAGGGGCGATTTGTGTGTGGCTTGATGAAATGGTAAAATTGAAATTCGATTTCGTAAAAAATTCAGGTCTCCGAAGGTTCCGCGTTGGCTCGCATCGCGGACGAAAGTCCGGCATATTCGGAATTTAAAAATTAAAAACCGTCCTACTACTATTACTCTCAATGTGTATTTATATATATATGTGTGTGTGTGTGCGTTGCGCGGCGGCGGCAATTTATTTTTTTGTAATTTTCATTTGGAGCCGAAGCCATCGGAACACAACTTCGGCGAATGGGAGAGCAGTGAGCAACAAATACCCCGTTCAGTTCAGTCCGTCGCAATGCACACACGCCCCACCCACCGCCAGCCACCGACACGAATTTATACAAACAACAAAAAAATTACACTCATACAATGTGTCTTTCATGGCATAGTACCTAAGATGTCATTGGTCGCAAATGTCCGATGGGTTTTTGTTGTTCGGGGTTACGCTCTGTATGACTGCGGTGAACACCGAAGAGGAAACGCAAAATACGTTTAGTAATATTTCCCATTTCGCAAGTTGTGCGCCCGATGTGGCGATTTGTCCCCGCCGTATTGGTTCTGGTATTGGTTGCTAGATGGAGGCGGCGCTGGGGGATGAGTATGAGGGGGCACTCAATCAAGCCTTGGGGCCTTGAGCGTTATTCCCAAATATCAAAAAGCGGCCCACCCCGCCGCAATCGACTCGCGCGCGCAAACCTCCGGCTTACTAAAAATACATAAATATAATGGATACAAATTGTCAATCCGGTTGCCTGACGCCCCCGTGGGGGTTCAATCGAAATCGCGCGCCGTCGTTGCGGAGTGCTTCCTATCCGGACGATGAGACGCAAGTGTGCGAAATCGAGCGAAAACATTTTGCAACCTCTGATCATGTTAACTCTTCACATTTGTTTTGTTTCTTAAAAAACAATTGAATTACTAATAGTTTTATTCTTTTGTTTCAGAATGTCGACATACTTGATTCACCTGAGAATCCAAATAAACAAAAAAACAAAATGTAAGTACTTGAAATTATTCTTTTATTTATTAAAGTAAAAAAAAATCACAAAACATGTTGCTCAGGTTTTTGCAGTCATGGCGTTTAGAATTGTCGAACTTTATGCATCATTATTATAAACCAGGTTTTCCTAGGTAATCCTTACGTAGTTCAGTATGAGTACATTCATTACAAATTTAATTTAACTTTGGATTACAACTCACAAATTGCAAACAAGGTACTGCATGTACATATATAGAATTGTTTGATTGGTTAGTTCCTCATAATTCAGAAAAGATACTAGTAACCAGTATCTGGATAGTAGATACAATTCGTCGTTGTTTGCACGTGCCACGCCAGTGCGGTCATTGCCTGGTCAGCTCTTGCAGTGCAGGATGGATTTGAATCCACAATGAAATTAGTTGTATTAGTTTTACTACGCCTGCTGTAACGGCACAACGACAAAGGGCGAACCAAAGAAGATCACACCACACAACACTGCTGACCAGCTTGTTGGTGTATGTGAATCCCTTCGCCCTGCATCGCACACGCGCCGACTTTAGTGGTCAGTGTGAGGCCCATACCTCAACGCCGCGGTGCGTCAGGGCAGGCCATGGTTTGAGGTACTCACAGCCGAGGGCAGTTATTACCAAACTCACAACGCTGCTGCTGGCCTGCTAGGGCAGTGGGTCTGTGCTGTGCGAAACGCGATTTGTTTTGATTACACTCGTCCCCCACTTTTGCATGAATAATGAATGTATGTATTTTTTCCTCGTGTGTGCGGCGTGCAAATAACAAAAGGGTACAGCAGGCTTTGCCTTTTCACAAAGGGGGGAAGCGACTCAAACCCGCGCCGCGCGCTGAAAAAACAAAACCGCGCTTTTCGAAAATATATTTTTGGATTATTATAAACGTCATTGGGACAGATATATCTCATGCTTGTATCTGCGTTGTAACATTGTGTGGCACATTGTACCCCTACCTGATAAGTGGGAAATATTTGGTTGTTGTTGGTCCAGCGTCCGGCGAGTCCAGTGGATGCTGAATATGTCCACCCCCTTTACGTCATATTTGCGTGCGGCGAAATAAAAAATATGAATGTTTTATTCGAAACAAAAGCATTGTCATTTCGGTGTTGGCGGTGGGCGGTCATGGCGAGGGTGATAAATTAGTCACGGCTTCATTTCATTCTGTCGTTCAATTTAAAATCTAAAAAAAAGCTATATGTTTAGCGCTTTGGTATGGTATGGCATGGACTGATTTAACCCGGCGTTAGCCCGCGAGCTACCACCAAACTGTACAGCAGGATTTGTCGTTGTGGAAGATACGCTATATTTTTGCTCCTGATAAATCAGCACCGATTGACCTGAAATTTTGTTGCACGCATGATGAATAGCAACAAATTTCGCAATTACCATGTACAATTGAACAGGGAATATTTTTCTTAACGTCAAACCCAAACCCTCGACTCTTCACCAACCCTTTGTATTACAAACCTTTGGTGCTTTAGATTGTCAAAGTATTTAATGCTTAGTATTAATCAAACATTCGTCAACGAAATAATACGAATTATCAGATGTGATTTATTAATGTTTTAATGTTGAAAATTTTAATCGTGTTGCCTCTGACCCTTAACATTAGTCATTTGTTTTATTATAAAAACAAAACACAACAAATAATATTGGTCGATATGTTTTGTTTTGTTTGAAAACAAAAATCAAATGAATTTTGTTTTTGGCGTGGATGTTTGTTTAATACATTTTGTTCTATGAGTTTTTAAAAGTATTCTTATTACTGTGATAATTAAATCTTCAGTCGTGAAAAAAATGGACGAATTTTAATTTCATTATCGCGACATTCAAAGAGAACATGAAAGAATCTATACGAAGTTACAGTGACGTTGAATGAAGCCAAAATCGAAAATTTTCAAAGTGTAATCGCATTAAATTCCGTTCCTAATTGAATATCAGAATATTGTCTATAATTCGCTGCGCCATCCGGAGATTACTTTAGCTCGGTGCGTTGGCTGTGAAGGCGATTGGCTTGCATCGCATTGAAGCCTAGTTTCCATGTTGCACGCGCTTAACATCATTTTTGTTTCGCACAAAGGGTTCGCTTTCACCGTGCAACCTCAATGGGGTGGGGCGCGTACAACCCTTGGCGGTTTCTAGTGCACAGCCCCCTGATCTATACTCAACTGCGTGTGCACAAACATCACACCATCATGACCTATTAGTAGCCCGTTAGGAAATCGTTTCTATTGCCGAAAGAAAGGTCACAGGGGTCACATTTGAAACAGTTTTATATAATAATGACACGTGTCAATAGAGTTCAGCAAAACTCAAACCAAGTGAACTTCAATTGCTTGATTTTTGTAGCTTGTTGAATGTTTCACTGATAGATGTCGCTACATGTTTTGCTACAAGTTCGTTCTTTTGTTTTAATTTTTAACTTTTAAATATTAAATTTTGTAGATTAACTGAGTTTCTGTGCGGTTTATAAATATTTAATATCATCCAGGATTTTTTTGTCACGCTGGATTTTAATGCTTTGCATTCGCAGGTTGTGTCATTTGTAGCGCCCTCTACAGTGGATGTTATCACGCGCGCGTTTCGGGTTTAACACACAAAGTACTTTTTTCGTTTCGGCTTGAATAATTTATGTATTTTTCTCTAGATGATGAAATTATTTTTTTGCGGCGTTGGTAGCCCACCCAACGCACACTCACGCATTGATGCGTGCGTACACTAGGTTTCGAGTGTGGTGCGGAAATATTTTCAACAATATTTCGCCGCGCATTCAACACCCCCCAACCATTGCCGCCCACCGCCGAAAATGTGTAGCGTATATGCTCGAGCACACAGCATGACGCTTCAAAATGAATGTTGTGGAACGGCGCACGAACAACGCCAGAAAAAAGGGGCAAATATATGAGAATGACATAATTTTGGTTTCGCTTTTAAATGTGTGATAAGAGACGCAAACTCTACCCGAAAATGTCACACAAAAATGTCACAATGACTCTTAACCTCACTTACTCTTAAAATAATTTTTATTTATATTAAGGTTATGAGGTTATAGGGTTATAAAGTTGAAAAGTTGGGTTAGGAGTTAAAAATATTTGAGTTATGCAACCAAATGTTCATGTTGCCTATCTTGCGATTTTGTGACTTTTACGGAATAAAAACGCTGATTTTGTTCTGTTGGGTTTGATGTATCGAGAATGTGTAAAAAAATGTTGAAGCTATGGCGGCGATTTACATACGCGTGTGTGCATGTTGGGTAAAAAAATTTAAATTTTTTCCAATTACCATGAAATAAATTGACATGCCCGCTCTCCAATTTTTGACGACCTCATACCGCGGGCGTAAGTTCGCGAATCCTCTGATTCATAGGAGGGTTACCTCCGCTGGTCCCCGGAAGAGGGCTGGTAGCCGTTATGTCCTCTCCTCTTCGCGTACATATTTTCATATCGGGAGTATGGATATGAAATTACAAAAAAAATGTATGCGTGCTTGGGCGTTGGTTTGTATCGCGCTTTTTTTCGCAACCAAAAATTGCCCTCCACTCTGCGCCCATTAGTAATTCAGTCAACCCCGATCACAGGCGACTCAGCAACATACGCGGGGACGTTTTGGGGGTAGCAAATTTCTCTCTAATTATTGTAATGGATGGCGATTTCACCGATTTATTTTTACGTTTTTGCTCATCCATCTCTTTTCGCTGCGTGCAAAAACACCCCAATTCAAAAGCAAAAAAATAATACGAAGATTAAAAAATGCGCGTTTGACGTACGTGAGTGTGCCGCTTCCAATGGTATACGTGTAGATATGAGGAGAAAAATGTACGAAAATTAAATTAATTATTCATCGTCGTTCGCCGCTGCTGCTGCGTTGGCACTATGTGTCCGAAATCGCTTCATTCCGCGATCGGCGCGAGTGGCCTTTCGATAAAAGGAAACCGAATTAATATTGTACAAAAAGAGAATAAAAAGGCAGGGCCAATGGCGACGCCGAGCTGCGCCACGTTTCAATGGAGAGTGTTAATTATAAACAAAACCTGAAAAAAATATCTACCTGCGCGCACTTTAATTATTCATAAAGCCGCGCGCTGCCGCTGCACAAAATGCCACACAAAAAAGACTTTTTACACTCACACTCAGCAGGAATCATAGAGGGATAGAGTGAGACGTACACTTGTAACATGCACAGTAACCACTGCTACATATATGCTATATTATTACGGTTTGATGTTATTGCTTGTTACATTTTTTTATTCATTTTTTCCGGCTTTGAATGTAAATACATATTATTATTGTTTGTTGTGTACTGTTTTTCTTAATTAAGTTCACATTCGCTCGGGTCAAACTACACAATTATTATTTGACAACAGGAGTTTTATTACTTTTATTTATTATATTCGTAAATAATTATTTTACCGATAAAGTTTTACAAATGTTCACATTAATTATAAACAAAATAACATCTCGTGATCTTTTAATTACGACTAAATAAATGAATAACTTGTTTGGGCTAAAATTGTTAAACGTGTAATGTAAAAATGTAACAAAAATACTTTGGCGGTGAAATACACAGTGTTAAAATACACGTTAAGGGTTGAGCTTTAAGTGAATAAATGTCCAATAATAATTTAATTTAAAAAAATCAAAATCAATTAATAACTATAGAAATAATGGCCATAATTGTTAAATGTATCGTGTAAAATTAAAGAAAATTGAAACTAAAGACACTTTTTAACAGTCAAATCCATAGGGTAAAGATAGATATAAAGAATTAAGATTTAAATAAATAGAAATCCAACTCTTGAACTACAAATTAACGCAAATATAATTAAAATAAATGAAAAAGTTTAGAAATTATAGTTATGTTTTTGTCAAATGTTTCTTGTGAAATGAAAATATTCCGATTAACATGACATTCTTTAAATGATAAATAAAGGGTGTTAAAATAATTTAAAAGGGACATAGTTACAGATAAACTAAAGAACAACTATTTAACTAATAATTAAATTCAATAAAATTAAAATCAAATAATAAATATAGAAATTATAGCCATAATTGTTAAATTTGTCGTGTAAAAATTAAGAAAATCATAAAATATATCTAATTTGACGCTCAAATACATAGGACAAAAATAAATATTAAGAATTGTGACAAAAATACACAAAAGTCTAACTTTCCTGCTACAAATTAAAAAAAAAATAGTTGAAATAAATCCAATACTTTAGAAATTACAGTTAAAATTGTAAAATGTTTCGTAAAAGGAAAATATTTAGATTTGTGATTAGGATCACAATCTTTGATGGCCAAATCAAGAGTGTTACGATTAATTTTAAGAAATCATCTTACATATAAACTAAAGAACAACTCTTGAACTAATAATCTCATCAAAGAAAATAAAAATCAAATAAAAACTACAAACATTATGGATGAAATTGCAAAATAATAAAAATTACAAAAACAAGATAATGTAGTCAAACAATTAAAACACAATTTAATACTGAAATAATACATATTGTTTTATTATTATTAGATTAACGTACTTATACTTGGTTTGCTTTCATCATTAATCATACAAAACACATTACTTGGACGTAATCAACCTCAGGGGCTGGTTCACATTTTTTAATTCAATACGTATAATTTGTAATCTTTTCTACATAACTAAATAATATTCGTGTCGGTGTTACTTACTATTACGTGTTCGTAGTGTTACCTAGAAAAGTGATTAATGATAAAATTTTGGCGAACGCTTGTTTCTCGCCACTTGCTACGCGCCACTTTAATCATTCACACTTACGAAATCGTTCAAACTACCAAGGGGCATGTGTTTCAACTTGTATTAATCAAATTAGAAACACCAGATAAAAATCTTATTGAGTTAAAAAAATCTAAAAAATCCAACAAAACAAAAAACTCGATAGATGGCGTTAGCAGTAGAAACTAGTTTTCAAACAATAATTGACAAAATGACTTAATTAATAATTATTCACGCGTTGTGATTTTAAACTGAAGTATAAGAAACTCGATAGCCTTCAATAAAATGTATAAATTACAGATTAAATAACAAACGTGCAAATAATAAGCAAATAATAACCACGTGCCTGTGTCTCCAGAGCGCATCCACCAAAGTCGTCCAGGCATGAACGCGTTGATTAGGCCTGTGCGCCGATTAATTATCATAAAAACTCCTAGGCCAACATTAGTTATTTTATAACGAGTCGGCGGTTGCTCGTTATTTACCTTAATAAAATAGCACGTTTTTTTCCTCGCTGACTTGTGCACTCGCTCATCCGATCTACGCTCGAATATCATTCATTAATGCATCCATTCATTCACCACTCCATTCATACACCGCCGTCGCATTCATTCACAATTCGCGTGGTCATTTTCAGTTTTAACAACAGTTTTAATTTATAGCTGCGCAATAAGTCACGTTGAGAGATGCGCATTAAAAACGAGCAATAATACACGGCTATACACGCATGCATGCTTATTTGTTCATTTGGCTTATACAATAATGTTAATTCGAATTACAATTTATTCGCTGATTGCAGTCATAGTCGGTGACTGCGCAGGGGCACCACGCGCATAATAAGCGCAATTATTTTATATAACCAAATCTAATTAGGCAAAACGCGACTTCCTCTCTCTCGCCTTCGTATCAACTGTCCACATCTCGATGATAATGCGCGCAAACAATCTGACAGACGATGGACACATTCGTCCGTCGATTGTTTTTATCTACCTACTTGTTTGTTTGCTTGCATAACGCAATAATAATAAAAATTGTTTTTTTATTTACAAAACAAATGAATCGGAAGGTTAAACTACTCCTGGTTGTGTGGAGTTGTCACTTGTTGACATTAACAGTAACATTAACATTGTTGTTGATTTCATTTGTTTCGTTTAAAATATTTGTAATTTTTATCCGAGTTATCTGTGTGTCGTTTGTTTTGCGCACTGCATGATGAATGTCGAGCGTGTTAGCATCACGAATACGGTTGACTAATGAATGCCGTTTGACAGATTAAATTTTTTTTTGTTAATTTAATGAATATCAAACGAGAGACATGCAGGGCGACGATGATGGTGGAACAAAAAGAGGAGGACGTCATCGGTTTTTGTATCGCCGCCAGGCTGGCCGTTGAATTTGAATTATATAAACGGAACAAATCACATTTTTTTTCTCGTATTTGTGCTCTTTGTGCCATTCCTCTTTGTGTGTGCACACATTTATTAGATTAAGTATTCCGGCCGGCTCGATTTATATTCGTTGTGTTTTGTTAATTTTTTAATTTCATTCTTTTGTTTTTGCTTTAAAATTAAATCAAATAAAAATTGTACACAACTAATTGAATTACTGACTTACAAAAACAAATGAAATATTAACAAAAAACAAGTATTTATTTGTGTGATTGTGTTTTGTTTTATTTAAAGTTTTGTGGTAAATATTTTTTGTTTATTTTCTAGTGGTAAATCGCAGTTTAACAAGAGATAATTTTCACTTTCCATCACAACACTTGTTGAGCGTGTGGACATGTTTGGGGGGCTTTAACATTTTCAACAGCGCTTTTAAACTATCGAGGCTCTATATGTTTATACGTCGTGTGCCGAGCGTTGTTGTATAATAGTGAAAATGGCATTAAAACATTAAAACAATTATAACACTCTCGACTGGCCGGCCGGGCGGCACGCGGACGAGCGATGTGTGACGTGCGCGGGATTATAAAAACGTTTCGTCCTTTCCGCACATTTATATATCATAGTTTTATATATTTTTTTATGTTGGCATGTGTGTTGCTGCGTGTCGGCGGCGGCTACCACAGCAGCGGGTAGATGATTGATGATAAAAATGACCGAAAACGTATTTTATATTTACATGTTTTGGGGGGAAATATTTTTGAGCGCGTGGCTCTACAGTTGATTTTATTATTTTTAGTGGCGGTTTGTGTCGTTTTGTCATTCTGGTAGTTGTGAGCTTTGTACGACAGTGAGCTTTCGTTACGATATTAAAGCAACATTAAAAAATAACACTTTTTTCCGCGGACGCCTCTTGGATTGCGTTATACTTCCACCACCAACTAACTAACCAACGGGGTTGTTTTTTGTAGGCTTACTTTGTTCTAACGCAATACGGATTTTTACGTTTGCTTTTGTTTAAGTCAATATTTTCTTTTAAAGACGCTCTGGGGAAAAATACTGACATTTATTTTTTCTTTGTTTATTAGACACGCAACATTTGTTTATTTTTTTAGTATTATAAATTTTTTATATTTAAGTTTAGTTATTGTAGTATTTAGTTTTTGAATTTTTTTTTGACGAATATGTTTCTGAAGTGTTGCCCGGCGCCTCCACCATTAACTTTGAAGAATAGTATACAAATCAGGTACCTACTTGTTATCAACAATTTTTATTTTTATATTATTAAATTACAAGAAACTTTTATTATAATAAATTTTTAATACTTTTAATATTAGTATAGATTTTTAGTGCTCTAATGTTAAAAACATGCAAAACTTCATTTTTATAATTTTTTGCAAATGTTATGAAGATAAAATGTTTGTTAGTTGATTGCGAACAATTTTTGTTATAAATATTTTTTTAATTTTTTATTATTTGTATAAAATTTTATTGTTTTAATGTTAGAAAACATACAAAATTTACTCGGTCATTATAGTTTTAGGCAATGTTTTTGCAATTTTAACAAAACTGGTGCGCTCTACCAAAAAATGTTACTAAGATAAAATGATTGTTAGTTAATTACGAACAACTTTTCATATACAAATTGTTTCATATTTTTATTATTTATATTGGTTTTTAGTGTTTTAGTGTTAGAAAACATGCAAAACTTATTCGGTCATTATAGTTTTATGTAATGTTTTATCAGTTTTATCGAAAATGGTGCGTTCTATCAAAAATTGTTACAAAGATAAAATGTTTGTTAGTTAATTACGTACAACTTTTGTAATACAAATTGTTTCATATTGTTATTATTTATATAAGTTTTTAGTCTTATAATGTTAAAAAACATGCAAAACGTATTCGGTCATTTTAGTTTTACGTATTGTTTTATCAATTTTATCGAAAATGGTGCGTTTTATCAAAAATTGTTACTAAAATAAAATGTTTGTTAGTTAATTACGAATAACTTTTGTTATACAAATTGTTTCATATTTTTATTATTTATACAGGTTTTTAGAGTTTTGATGTTAAAAAACATGAAAACTTATTCGGTCAATATAGTTTCATGCAATGTTTTATCAATTTTATCAAAAATGGTGCGTTCTATCAATTAATGTTACTAAGATAAAATGATTGTTAGTTAATTACGTACAACTTTTGTTAAACAAATTTTTTCATATTTTTAATATTTATACAGAGTTTTAGTGTTTTAATATTAAAAAACATGCAAAACTTATTCGGTCATTATAGTTTTTTGCAATGTTTTTCCAATTTGATCGAAAAAGGTGCGTTATATCAGAAATTGTTATTAAGATAAAATGTTTGCTAGTTATTTACGAACAATTTTTGTTATACAAATTGTTTCATATTTTTATTATTTATATAGGTTTTTATTGTTTTAATATTAAAAAACATGCAAAACTTATTTAGTCATTATAGCTTTATACAATGTTTTACCAATTTTATCGTAAATGGTGCGCTCTATCAAAAAATGTTATTAAGATATAATGATTATAAGTAAATTACAAACAATTTTTATTATAAACATTTTTGAAAATGATTACGTTATAAAGTTATCAGTGTTTTTGTGTTAAAAATCAAAATTTTTATATTTGCAACAGTTTTATGTACATTTAATGGTTTTTATCCAAAGTGATGCATTTTATTATTTAAATGTAAACGACTTTTGTTAAAACTATTGTTTAATTTTTCAATTTAAAAAAAACGAGTTTTAGGTGTTTTTGTAAATTTATGTTTTTGATAACGGTGTAATTGATTGAAATAAAATAAACAACGTAAACAAGTTTACAAAACAAATAAACGTAAAATCAATTGAATAAAATATTTAAATAAATGTGCGCTTGAAATTAAAATAGTAAATAAAATAAATAAATCATAACAGCGCCGTTGAAAAATAAAATCAATTTAAATCAACATGCAACACGTCCAATGCTTTGAAAATAAGCATTCAGATTAAAATAACACGCATTTATAATGAATATAATTAATTAATTAATTAGTTATTATTTATTTGCGGAAATAAATAACACTGGCGTTTGCAACGTGTCGCGCAGTCACTAATTAATTAATGTGTACAAATATAATTTTTGCCTAAATCCTAAT
This sequence comes from Atheta pasadenae, assembly GCA_030264155.1. NCBI lineage: Eukaryota > Metazoa > Arthropoda > Insecta > Coleoptera > Staphylinidae > Atheta > Atheta pasadenae. The sequence goes on from JARJDS010041817.1 coordinate 29,631, forward strand.
GAGATGTTAAAGTTTGATTATATCACGCCAAACGAACGAGGCACACATTGTCGATTGCATTATATATAAATATAAATTTCTACTGGTGGCCACACACCACCACCACGACTCGAACAAGCGCGTATCATAAATTATGCACAGTTATTAATGACACATCGGCCGTGACGGCGGGCTGCCTGGATAAAACAATATATATTTTATTCATTTTATTGGAAATATATTACATCCAATTACAACGAAAGCATTTTAACCCTCTGATTTAGTTCCATTTAGTTCGGTTACATTCCATCAAGCGCCACTACGGAATTATTTCTCAAATTATAAAATTAAATATAATATAGAATCGGATGATTTATCGATGTAATTTATCGCGAATAAAAATGGTAAACAAGGGTGCGAGTGTTTATTACAAGATGTTTGCGCCGTCTGTCGACGGTAATTAATAAAGCTTTACATCACAGCCCGCGTACTCGACGTCACACAAGAATTATATACATATTTCGAATAAATTGGGTATACGCGTACAATTTCATGACGTCTCTTCTTCTTCCGCACGCATACCAACACCGCCGAAGTGTGTTTGGCCGACAGTGTGTGCATGCACTCCATCCACCCGATTTTAATTGTGGCCCATCATTAATCATGCCATTGATGTATTTAAATAAAGCAGACAGCAGCTCCGCACAATAAATAATAAATATCCTTTCGCCATCATGCGAGCGCTCTTTCCTCTTCTCTCTTGATGGCGACGACGACGGTGGTACCTGGCCGAAAATTGTATTGAACAGCATCGGCCACTGGGTAAAAAATACGCGACGAACAGGAATTAATTATACTCGTTACATTCGTAATTATACACGAATGATGTATGACTTTCGTTTCTTCCGTTCTTTCGGTTTTAGGTTTTTATTATAAAAATTTCACGTTTGTTTCAATATTGAATGGCAAACGTTTGAATGTTCAATGGCGGACAAACGTGATCGACCGAGAAGCACGTGAACAATGGCCGAAAATCAAACACGACGTTCGATCGCGTTTGTAACAAAATTGAGTTATTATTTCTCGTGCGTTTTTTTATTTTTTTGGTAACATGTCATTTCCTTTGGTTATAAATGTAAGCATAATACGGATACGCCTCTGCGTCCAACACATGTCACAACTGCCCGGTATTATGTCATCATTACCAACTGTTTTATTGAACGGATTTATTCAAAAAATATTTAGGGACTTAAGGAAAATTAAGGTATAATTATTTTGCTTATTGAAAACAAGTTTTATGGTGTTTATTTTTTGTTTTTTGGAATAAAATAATCAAAAACAATGATTTACAATAATTATATTAAAAATGTTTATAACAAAGTTGTAGATAATAAATTAATAAGTGTAGAAAGGTAATTAAACATAAAGTTTTTAGACAAATAATTTGAATTTGTTTTAGATTTTTAATAAACAAACAGGAAAAACTGCAAGTTCTAGTAGGAATATTTAACAAAACGTATTTTAACAAAAGTCACTTGTAATTAACTAACATTTTTGCACCAAAACGCAATTAAACAAACAATGTTTAGATCAATAATAATAATAAGTTGAAGTTGCATTAGATTTTTTATATTCAAATAAGTAAAACTACATTGTTTAATACAAATATCAAAAAATTATTTTAACAAAAGATGGTTGTAATTTACTAATTAACTAATTAACATTTTATGTTTGTAACATTTTTGCTCAAACTAACCAGTTAGCGCCAAAACGCAAATTAACAAGAAATGTTTAGATCAATAAATTGAAGTCGCTTTAGATTTTTTATATTCAAACAGGAAAAACTTCAATTTCTAGTAGAAATATCAAAATATTGTTTTAATAAAAGTTGTTCGTAATTAAATAATTAATATTTTATGTTAATAACATTTTTTGCTAAAATGCACCAGTTAGCACTAAAACTGAAATAAACAAAAAGTTTCTTGACAATTAATTTAAAATTGCTTTAGATTGTTAATATATAAATAGGGAAAACTGTAATTTCTAGTAAGAATATTAAAAATGTTTTTAACATAATTTGCTCGCAATTAACTACATAGTATTTTATCTTTGTAATTGTTTTTGCTAGAACGCACCAAGTAGCGCTAAAACGCAATTAAACAAAATAGGTTTGATCAATAAAGTGAAATTGCTTCATGTTTTTTTATATTCAAACAGGAAAAACTACAATTTCTAGTGAAAGTATCAATAAATTATGGTAACAAAAGTTGTTCGTAATTAACTAAATAATATTTTATTTTAATAACTTTTTCTTCAAAATGCACCAGTTATTGCCAAAGGGCAATTAAACGTAAAGTTTTTATACAAATAATTTGAAGTTCCATCAGATTTTTTTTATTCAAACAAGGAAAACTACAACTTTTAGTAGAAATATCAAAACATTATTTTAATAAAAGATGTTCGTCATTAACTAATTAATATTTTATGTTCATAACATTTTTTGTTAAAATGCACCAGTTAGCATTAAAACAGAAATTAACAAAAAGTTTCTTGACTAATAATTTAAACTTGTTTTAGATTTTTAATATATAAACAGGGAATACTGTCATTTCTAGTAAGAATATTAAAAATGATTTTAACAAAAGTTGTTCGTAATTAACTAAATATTATTATCTCCTTGTAAATTGTTTTGCTAAAACGTCCCAAGTAGCGCTAAAACGCAATTAAACAAAAGTTTGAACAATAAAATGAAGTTGTTTTATGTTTTTTTTTTTATATTCAAACAGGGAAAACCACAATTTCTAGTGAAAATATCAACAAATGATTGTAACAAAAATTGTTTGTCATTAACTAATTAACATTTTATGTTAGTAAATTTTTTTGCTAGAACGGACCAAGTTGCGTTAAAATGCAATCAAACAAAATATGTTCCGATCAATGAACTGAAGTTGCCTAAATTTTTAATATATTCAAACAGAGAAAACTACAACCTCAAGTAAAAATATCAGAAAATGATTGAAACAAAAGTTGTTTGTCAATAACTAATTAACCATTTAAGTAATTTTATTTTCCTAGAGCGCCCTAGTTCTGCTAAAATTACATCTAAATATAAAATTTTATCTCAATAAATTCTGAATTTGTTTATATTTTTGTTCACCGAACATTTTAACCTTTAATTAAAATGTTTCTAAAATAACCTAACAACATTTGTTTTAGACTAGATATGTTTCAAAATGGCGATGTGTCTTTGGATTTTTCTTATTAAATCCAAAACTAATTTTCTTGATTAATTTTTTCATGTTGTGTATAATAGTATTACATTACATTTCAAAATTAAAAAAATAAAAATACTCATTTATCCAAATGAAAAACACTAATTAAATACATATCACTCGTAAATGACAATTATTTGAATTAATTATTCAAATAAAAATCCTAATCTTTAAAGTTTAATTCTCTAATCCTCTTAAAATAATTTCTACCTAATTGAATATAATGTTGTTTCGTCTACCTGCATCACTAATCTGCGGTTTTATCGGAAAATACGCGTGCATGAACACGAAAGGATGCAAATCTTCGTCGACATAATTCATAACGCCTCGAATATTATTTAAATCGTGCATTATATGCATTACGTGCATCCATCCGAGGCGTCTCTGCGCGCATTTTCGTATCCTCGGCTCGCACATTCGTATATTCGTATAATACAACGGCAGTAATTAGAATAATGGTTTGATGTTTTTGAAATATGGTCGAATGTCGTGCCGGCGCTCGCTGTGGCTCGCCAGCGCCGCGACGACGACGAGAACTAGGTGGGACTTTGATTTATGGATGTTATTGATTTATATGAATAATACGCGTCCGTACAATACTATATGAATATATGAATATACACACACGCTGGACGTGCATATAATGTTGTTGGTGTGGATGCCACGCCAGGTATTCGCCGGCCCTTTTCCCCAACACACAACACATAAAATATTATAATGTGTGTTAAGGATGAGGATGAATATGGAGGTGCGGATGAGCGCGCGCGGCCAATATTATTACTAGTTAGGTCATAACTGACCACGAAAGTCGAAAAGTCAAATTTATCGTTTTTAGCCAAGCGCAAAGCACCGGAGTATCTGCGCATCGTTACAACACTTGCCAGAGTTATAACTATAAGCGACGTGGATGTGAGTATAAGTGGAACGCAGGAATTAGGGAATAAATCAACAAATAGGAATTTCAAATGTACGCTATGATTGTGCGTCTTCTTCGGATAGATAATTTTAGTCTTTAGCTCTTTACTATCGGAACACGTTAAAGGAAAACAAAACAAAACAAATCTAATTTATTATTTTCTATCATGGCACTCTTGACCACAAAACAAAACTTAAATTTTGTTGTTTTCGACATGAAACAATTGAATACTAAAACGAAACCAATTCATTTCGATGTTATTTTATCACCAAAAACAATTGAATACCTAAAAATGTCAAACAAACACGAAAATCCAAACATCCAAAGGCATCTAGATTTACATTTGGATATAACACAGTTGCGTGTAAAACTGCTCTTTACGACAAAGTTGTGCAGAGTTTACGGGTGCGTTGTTTGCGTGTCCTCTGCCAGTTGCAAGAAGTGTTCGTCGATTTTCGAGTACACCGCTACTAATCATTTTGACACTTTAGTTTGCTGACACTCAGTGACACCACTTTGTGCCTTCAAGCGTTCGTTTCTTCAATTCATTGCGAGTGATTCCGACGTTTCGTGGTTTTATATAAACATGGCACGAGATCGGTGCAAAAAGTTCAAGAAAATTCGGGGTTGTAGTCTACAAAATATTACCAAATCAAATACAAGGTGAGTTTAATACAAAATTTATTATCAAAATTTAAGATTGAGAGAACATAACCTAAATATTTAGATTTGTATAACTTGCTTTATAGTTTATTACATTCAGTATATCATAACAATCCACAAACGACACGAAACAAATGTTTCTTTCACCTGTCTCGAAATATTTAACTGCCTAATTCCTACAATGCGTTTGATACTGCAGCCGTGCACGAATTAATAACATCGCATAGTTTGGATATTATTTATAGAATGTGACATGATATGAAATATCAAAATTATCAAGATTTATTCTTGTTAGACACATTAAAACTTGGAAATTGTAATTGTAATGCAGAGTAAAATCAAGTGTTCTGGTTTAGTTTTGTGTGTTCAGTGCGAATGAGAGAGAGGCGAGATTTTAACGAACAATGTGCATTATTTAGTTGCGCGCCGCTCCACGCAATTTAATGTATTTAATCGTAAAATATTGTAATTTATATGATAATATTATCATCGTAAATTGCATATTTTATGATCAATATTACGCCGGATAATAATGGAATATCGGCGGCGAATATTATGTAGTTTATAGTAATAAATTTAGATAATCTACTTTATATATCTATATATCGATATATTAATTTCGTGTCGAATATATTTGAATATTTGCGACCGCATCGTTATCTCAATTTTCAAATGGGCATTTTGTGTGGCGTGGTGGTTGTTGAAAATGTTTTTAAGTGTAATTGTGTGTATGTTTGTGGTTTTTGCACATAATCATAACCAACAATGACTTATCATTATCGATTTATAACATTAAATCGCGCAAATATTTCGTTAATTCCACGCTTTTTGTTGTATTACTGGCTATAATTGTTTATTGTTCTACGAAAATTTAAATACAACAAAACTAAATTATAGTTTTACCTGCTTGTCATAATATCCATTTCAACAAAGTCACGCACAACGACTGAAACCGAAAAAAATAACCAAACAAACACTGAAAAGCATTGTGTCAACGATTTTTGTGGAATACGAACAATAACTATAATGTAACATAGCGTTGAATTAAACTTATTTATATGCCAGGCGCGGTATATCGGCGGAAGAGTTAATTATGCTCGACGAACTTTAATAAACTCTTAGGCCATTAAATTAAACATTTATTATGTTGCGCTGCGCTCCCGTTTTACGCGCATGCATTATAATGTGTGTAGTGTTTATCCACATGCGTTTGCGTTTTGTTTTAGTTCGAGAATCAAAACTCTAACCTAACATTACAAAACACAGATTTGAACTAACGCCATCTAACGTCAAGTAGCACTTAAAAATTAATTAATCAAAATGTTTTGTGTTGTTTTAAATTTATTTTTCAACTTTGGAATTTTATTTGACGTAAGTTTGATGGATAAATCCGATTCTGATTGTTGTTGGTTGTCTGGTGACCGCACTGACCAACTTGCGGCCGGGACGTTGTTTTGTAATTTAATACAAAATAATAATAAACAACAGTGTTAATTAACATAATCGCACGAATCGCGTTATTATATTTGGCGCGTCTCGTATCGTTGTTCGGGCAGCGGGTAGTTTTGGTAATTATATGCATTGTGTAATTATTTATTACATTTGCATATTACCCTCCGATGGGTTGGTGGCGATGGCGTGACGGTCGGGCGGGCTCGACCAGACGACTCTTTTAATGTTGTCACCGTAAAATGCACCGCGGCGTGGGCGAGTCGAACTGATTGCACTTGCAATTTAATTTCATTCGTACCCACGCCAGCGCGCTAATGTGGAGAATTCCAACGAATTGACAAATAATAGACAACAAACGGATGATAAACGGATCACAATCGCTGATTATTTTACGGAAATGTGACTAAATCGTTTGAATTGAATAGAATTTTGGGTGGATTATAAATATTTTTATGTTTTATGTAAAGGTAATTAATCTTTTGGCAATTAAGCTTTGATGTCATAAACAATTTTAGTTGTATACAACAAATATTTTTAACAAATCAAAACCTGTTTCCAGCACTACGCGTGTGTGTTTAGACCAACAATTTTTTCAAAGATATCTTTAGAAATACTAAAAAATAAAGGAAATAATACTACGGTATTTTATTATACCTACGTGTTAGTGAAGTTTTTTTTAAGCGATTTATTTCAAAAAAGCGGTTTTGCGATTGCGTGTTTTTTTTTCTTCTGTGTCCACGGCAGGACGAACAACATGGATAATAAACGAATAATGAAAGGAAGTACTTAGGATTTTTGCGATATATTGATTTCTGGCAAAATGGCGGACTTTTAAAGGCAAAAGTGCTTACAAATTGTCAGAAATTGTCAATAACAAATGAACTATTTAATATAAACAAAAACTATGTGAAAATTGCTAACTGCAAATATGAAAATTTTGAGTTTTTATTCGCGCCCCATGTTATTCTTATGGAGCAATGGATTCTAGGCGCTGCGTGATAAAAGTCAAAGTGCTGACCTGTTATGCAACTCCGATTTTCATGTAAGCTAGCTCATTCGATAGCTAATGAGCTAAGCTTTCCGAATATGTAAGATTCGCACACTTTTTCAAATTGCAAATATGAAAATTTTGAGTTTTCATTCGCTCCCCAGGTTATTCGTACGGAGAATTTCAAGTCCGCATCACGAATTACAAACCTATTTTTGACATTGTTATGCAACTCGGATTTTTATAAGACTTGCATTATTAGTTAGGTAATAAGATGCTCTTTTCAAATATGTATCATTTGCACACTTTTTCGGGTTACAAAGTGCAACATTTTTAATTTTCTTGAACTTCCTATGTATTTTAAATGAGGAAATAAATTGCTGGACTACCTGAAATCAATTGCTAACTTCACACAGGTTAAACAAAAAATCTTTTGTAACTCTTTAGACAATTTCAATGCCAAGTAACATTACAACTTTCAAGTCATTCGGTTGAAAATTGTCTGACTTATATGCCCAGCCAACTTAAAAAATGTTTTAAAATCAACAATTGATCAATATTAAAATTATTTTTCGTCTATAAATCAGTAAGCAAAACAGAGTTGAATATTGAATATTCTAGAGTGGCCCAATCCTAAAGTAGAAGGACTTGTAAAACAATTTATGATTAATTAGATATTGAACAATTAATTTGATTTATTAATAACAAACATGATTGGTGTGTGTGTAAAGCACGTAAAGCGTAACGCAAACAATAAATGAACAAGGCGAATTATTTGTATTATTGTATTAAAATGAAATTGCAAATATAACAAATAACTCGTGTTCCATTACGCGGTTGAGTAATATTGAAATGAAATTATACTTAACATATAAATATTACATTACGTCGCTTCCGGGCGTATTACACTGCGCTGGGAAATCGTTGCGCATGCAGGCTTAATTAATTATTTAATTTATTTGTGCGAGCGCTTGGCGGTATTAAATTAAATCGGCGCCCCTTATTTGTATTTCATATTATTACCCACCTCTTTCCGCCCTCGACATGCGAATAACAATATTTACAATTATGTCGATCGGTGCCGAGCGTACACGTATTATGTATTATTAATGTAATAATAATATAAATAAACATTCGATATTGTTCATTTAGATTGCCATATTATAAATACTACGTTTTAATGTAATTGAAAATGGTTGATAAACAAATTACCTATATGGAGACTATAGATTGGTGGAATTTAGGATTTTCAATTGTGCTGTTATTATTTTGGTATGTGCAGCTTTGGGGATGATAATTCCCATAATAGGATGTGATTTTAAATGTTATTTTTGCGGTGTTGTGGCATGTTTTCATATATTCTATGCACACGCATACTTTGAGGGTGGTAAACGATGATCTGTTTTATTTACACTTTATTGTCATGTAAATACGGATATTGTGTGAGGTACAAAGTCCGAACGTCACGAACCATTCGCACAAAAGAACGAAACAATGGATCGCGAGTTGGACGGATGACCCGCCGACTGAAAATGGCCCACTCACGCCTATGTGTGTACCTACCTACAGGTGATAGATGTGCGTGCACGAATAATTTTCGTATGAATTAAAAACAAAATCAATTTGTACTGAAAATGAACGAGTTTTAAACATTTTAACGTTTTAACTTATTTGGTTCAGCGGATAATTTATGAGTTTAATTAATGCACATTGGATTTGCTAGGAATATTTACATTTTTGGTTTTTAGGTTTGAATATTAAATAGAATAATAAATAATAAATTAATTAGGTTATTTCTTGTTATAATTATTACAGAACGTAAGAAAACACTGCACACTCGTATTATTTTTACTTTCGAGTCGTTAAGGATGTAATTTCGTTTATTTCTTGTATGATTCTAACCTCAAAGTTATATTAGTCACGTGACAAAGTTAGTAATTAAAGAAAATTGTTTGAATTGTAGAAAACAATTTCGAATTGTGTTGAATTTAGTTAAGAAAATTTGTATTTTAAGAAATATTGTTAAGTTTCTTTTCATTTTATAGGTTAGCAGCGTAAAAATGACGTCACATTGTTGGATAACCTTAAAAACCTTGGTTGTCATTAATTATCTATTTTTACATAACTATCTATACCTTGATTTTGTTTGTTATATTTTCATTAATCAAAACCCAATTTGCCCCTCTCCCTCCCCCCAAAAACATGTTAATGTTGGTAGATATTCCGTTTTTTCGGTTAATTGTCGTTAACATACTTAACATTTTTTGACAAATTACTATCTGAAACACAAGTATTTGAGTTCGTATCCAAACATCCAATACTCATTTGTTCATTATTCAGTTCCCTTGACAGAATTGTACTTTTTGTTGTTTCTATATATGAGCTGAGCTTAATTTCCTTTAAAAAATAATACAATACGTGAGGTTCGTTGGTTAAATTAATATTTGTAGTTAATTCACCATCAATATCAGAATGAAATATTTACGAGTCACACGAGGGACTATAGAAGAAATTTCGGATTGATAGCGCGGGCATAAGTGAAATAATAACTCTCTGTGCCTCGGCGACGGTGCGCGCCTGTGCGCATGGCGGCGGGCATGAATTAGTGATGAGCGAAACTTTTTGTGTAATTCGAGTTTGTGTACGGGCGCGAGCGCGCGCGGGGTCAGCGAGTAGCGCTGCTTGCGGTCGATTAATTATTTATTACGTTGGTTATAGTATAATTAACTATAAACTTGTGGGTCATGTATTATTTCGATTGTTTCATAGTTTCAGTCCGGCCGCCCGGTTTGCGATCATGTCGGCCACCAAAACATTGTTACACATTAAATACACTAAATATACAATAAGCATGAAAAATATTATTTTCTTTAATTACTTATAATGTTTATAATTCTATTGTTTGTCGCGCCATCTGTTGATGGTTTGCAGTAATAAAAATTAATTTTCGCCATGGCGGCAAATCGCGGCACGTTTTGCATTCAATTATATTGTATAAAATTTAATCGCGCCTCGCGCGAGCAATAAATGTATACTAAAAATAATAACGCGACGGCGGCGGTGGTGGCGGAAAATATAATATGCAAATGCGCGCGATTCCATTCAATTACCAGCACCGAAATGAATTTCCTCCCAGCGTGTGAGTGTTGCGTCGCGTCGCCACCCCCCGGTTGCAGTGCAATCGACAAACCGACCGACTGACACTCATTGTTGGCCGGTAATATTTTGATATTAATTGGGGGACGTGACAAATCGTAATTTTCACTCGTCCGACAACCGCCGCCACGCACAACTCGATTACTTTTATCATAAAATATTTAAATTTATTTAATTTCGTTAACAACGACGCCGCACACAATGTTTAATTACAGACGGGCGGACATTTGATTTCAATTAAAATTATAAATAACAAATCGCGTTTTTACACATTCAATGTTGGACGCAATGCGTTTAATAGCACGCCAAAAATTGGGTGGTAAATGGCGAAAAATTAACGGCGATATTAATTATTATTATCATTATGGGTTTTATCCGAATGCAAATTGCATCATTTGTATAAATAAATTTTTATTGCTTGTATGGGCACGGAACAGATTATAAATTTGCATATTTTATCGGAGTTGGCCGAGTTACATTACGATTAAATTTGTTTTTTTTATTATTATTGTAATAAATAATTGGCAATAAATGTAACAACATAAATAACGATATATAATAAACTTTGTTTTTGTTACGCTTCGGTGAAAACAATTGTAGAAAAATAAAAAAAAGTTGTTTATTGCTTGTTTGTCAAAATAATTTACCACCACGGTAACTAGATGGCGTTACATGTGACATTGATTTACTTTTTATGTCGTTGCGTCCCTAACAATTTTTTTTATTATTATGACGTATAGAAGATGTAAATGATATAGTCATTTTCAAAGCTATGCAGATTAATGCTTGCTTGTGCGCGTCGCATTCTTTGGTCGGTAAACCTCCAGCGAAGAGCCGCACTGGCGCAAATCGCACGTATTTATTATTTGTCATCAACAATTAAACATATGTTCATACATGCGTGCGACGCGTTCAGACGCGGCGACGGTATGCGGCCTGGTGCGTGGCATGCCTGTTTGTTCTTTGTAATTAACTTTCCGTTGACATAATAATGATATACGCAATGCTGCGCTGGGCTTGTGGCGGCGTGGCGGCGGCGACGACGCGACTCTATTAGCATTCGACTTGCAAATGCGCTCGAGCGCGTAATCATAACCCCAGCAATATAAATAATAAATATTGCACGGATGGCGAAGATGGCGCTCTTTAATTTATCCTCGGCGCTCACGAGGAACGTCACTGCGAGCTATTACTTACAAACATTCCGATTACATGATTTTTTTCACGGACATTTAATATTTATAAATGTATCTAGTTTTTGAGATCATTGAGTATTAATAATTTCTAAAGATCAATCCGTATCACTCACATCTGAATTAAATATTTGAAAATAATTATTTAGAGTAGAATTTTGTATATTAAACTAAAAATAGTTTTCATTAAAGTATTGTGAGAAAAGTAATGTGTGAATACATATTTCATTAAATTGTTAGCATCTCGTTAGCGCGAGACAAAATGTTACTGCATTGTTAAAATGTGTTTCATTACGTTGTTTAAACGCGTTGGCGGAAATGCGCCGCCAAAAGCGGCCGAAAGTGTGCGAGACACGACCGGAGAGAATCATCAAGGGCGGCCCAGGCTCGAATATAATTATTTAGAGTAAGTCTAACATACATAGGCATGCATATAACATGTGTTTGTTGTTATAAAGCTGTTTACCTACCGCCAGCAACAGCACGTTGCTCCTCGGCCTGCAAGAAGGACGCTGGCTGGGATGGCGTGGAGTGCAAATTACTTCGCAACTAAATGATTATTGCATGCGAAGCGTTATTACTTATGAAAACGGGGGCGAGGTGTGTGCGCGCGCGCACATTGTGCGGTGTGGACACATTCTAGCCGCGTTGGCAACTAACTATGTCTTCTACAAGGTGGAGGAACGTTGGAAACACTTGAAGCATCACATCGCTGCTGCCGTTCGGTTTCGGTTTAGGCATCGTCTTGTGCTGCATTGGCCTCTCGGCCGTCTTCACATCGAGCCAGCGCCGCCACGTTCCGGGGGCGAGAACGTGCTCGGTTGCCTTTGCTTTGCGACATTAAATATTTACGACGCTTACGAATTTATAACCCCCCGTGCGGCGCTGTATTAAAATTAATTATTTAATATTAAACTTGGTGTTTTTTTTTGCTTGCGCTTTTCCTTCGTGTTTTCTTGCGCTTGATGCCGCCACCGCCGAGGTTCAGAGTGTGGAGGATTGTGTGGTTACTCCGCTTTTACGCTATGTGGGAGGCTTACTATGTTATATTCTATAGATTTTATGTCTGCGTGTAATAAAATTGTGGAATAATGCATCTTGTTTCTAATTGTGTTCTGCGTTCACACTCTGAACATTTATCACAAGCTATAAGCAGTAAAGCGGAAATTTTTGAATTCAAAAAATTTTATTTTAAACAAACTTGAAGCTTGAATTTATTGACAAATGACCGTACAATTAGGAAGATATGATAACTATCAAGCATGAACGAATTAGTTTTGTTTTTTAGTTTGAGGATTTTAAAGGTCAATTAAGAATGAGAAAATTTAAATTGAAAGTACCTACGCAAATTGTTCATTCATGTTTGCAATTTTGAATTTGATGCTCAACAAAGACAAATCGAATTTTTGACCCGAAAATGGAAAATTTCGTTTTGTTCAAATATAAATCTCGTGTAGTCCACTGTCGGTCTCAAAATGGTTTTGTGTGCATTCGTAATTTTATATTTTGTCCTTCTCACAAAGTACTGGTACCACAAACAAGTTGGGACATTCGGACATTCACTCGTAATTCAATTCCAGTTGGACTCTCAAGTCGAAACAAAGTCAAAGAATACCACACTAATATAAATTGCTTTTCCCCCAAAAAATAAAAGCCATAAATGTAAATTCAAAATACGCGATTCAGTGCAACTAACGAGCCGACCCGAAACACACATCGTGGGGTTGTGTCGCAAAATAAACTCCACATCTTTACACATGCAACGTAATAACTTAATAAAACGAAGAATTGAATTTCATTTGATGTCCGGCGGCGACCTCATTGCGATTTACGTGAATAACTTTATTTTTAATTCCGAAAGGGGCCACAGAGAGAGACGCTAATAAAGCAACATATGCAGCATTTACATTAAGCTTATATAATTATAAAATAAGCCAACGAGGAGAGCTCGCAGCGCTCTTTAATGCAGTGTCATGCTTGTGATTTTGTAATTTTTAAATTAAGCGTGCATAAATACGCTCGCGGCGGTGTGGACGCGGACGACGACGACCGAGACGAGGGAAAAAATCTGCTTTTCCTCAAAAACTTCCTGCCAGCGTCAAGCGTTTATATGGAAATATGAAAAGTTGTCCGGGGGAAAAGTGGGCATTTGGCGAAAGTTGTGGTTTCGAGGAAATTTCAACCCTTTTGAAGAGGAGACGCCATCACTGTGCGGCTCTGTGTCCAGCTGCAGAGTGCGGGCGCCGACGACTTATTTTATTATTTCATTTAGATAAAATCTAATTAAAACAACGGCGCGGAAAAGATTTTGTATAAAATTTAATTATAAAAGTGCTCGACACGAAGCGGTGTTATGATGGTGTGAGTGCAGCTTGCCCGGCGCATCCACCATCAACACTCTGCGCGTTCCAACAGTTGGGGACACACACGGAACCAACAAATGCGCAACAAAACTATACAGAACTAAACAGAAAAGTTAGTTATTTTAACGTTTCGCTTTTATTCGCTTATCGCAATCGGATGGTTTTTAATATATGTCTGAAGCGGGTGATTCTGATTGTGAATATGAAGCTATTTTTTGCGAGGCGCGTTTGTATGACATTCGAATTAAAGGATTATCACGTTAAATCCTTGCCAAAAGGACAGTGTACGTTTTCAAGCTTTGTTTGCAAAAGTTTAAATTATTTCCGGAAAATTTTACCTTTTCTTTTTTGCTTTATTTTATTATATAACGTTTATTTATTTTAAATATTGTAAATTTTATTTTGTTTTACATAAATCTGCTGTTTTCTTTAGAGAGTTATATAAATATCATTAATATATGTATTTGGTTTTACGTTTTGTGTTTTTCTGATTGATAAAATCAGTTTTATTGGCTTCAGGAAAAATAAACTTAAAAATAACACATAATGTATTTTTTATTTGTGTGGTGTTTGTATATTTGTGCCAAGTCGCGAAAAAAGACAAAAGGCGTAGCGAAAAAAAGTTGCTGGGAAAACACGTCGAGTATTGAAAACATGAAGTGCGCTCGCTCCGGTTTGTGAAACGAACGAAGAAGCGAAAACAGACAAACACACGCGCAATCGACGACGCCGTCGACTCCGGTTCGTTTTTATCGTTAAGTGCACGCAATGAATAATTGATGCCAAATCCACTTCTCGGTATTGTTTTTCTAAATTAATAACTATATCGATTATAAAAGCGCGCGATACACACACTCTCGTATTTGTTTTGTGTTTTCTATTTTATTTACTGGAACATAACTATTTTTTGTGGTTTGGGTTCTTTTGTACGATTGTATGCTACAGGATTAAATAATACAAAGTAAAATTAATCATTAGTTTCGTAATAACAACTAATTATTTACTAAAATGTAAATAATTGACTACAATGAAAATTTTGATTTTCGTAATTGTAATAGTAACTTTAGAGACATCTAGCGGCCATTATTTTTAATGTCACAACATGATATAAAGTTTAGATTGTAGATTATTTATTTAGCTTTAATTTTTTGGAAAAATAATTAATTTATTTTAAGTTGTTAATTAGTTATTGACTATAATGGTAATACTTAATAAAATTCTTTATTTTATCACTTTGTAATCGGAAAAGTAACTTTAGAGACATCTAGTGGTCATAATTTTGAAGATTTCAATTTGTTTTAAAGGTTATATTGTAGATTGATTATTTAGTTTCAATTGTATGAAAAGATAATTAAATCGTTTTAAGTAGTGAATTAATTATTGAGTAAAATGTAAATAATTGTCTACAATGAAAATTTTGGTTTTTGTAATTGTAATAATAAGTTTAGAGGCATCTGGCGGCCATAATTTTTAAGGTTACAACATGATATAAAGTTTATATTGTAAATAATTTATTTAGCTTCAATTTTGTGGTAAGATAATTAATTTATTTTAAGTAGTCAATTAGTTATTGACTATATGGTAATACTTAACAAAATGGTTTATTTTAAAATTTGTAATTTGAATAGTAATTTTGGCGTCATCTGGCGGCCATAATTTTTAAGGTTACTATATGATATACAGTTTAGATTGTAGATTATTTATTTAGCTTTAATTTTTTTGGAAAAATAATTAATTTATTTTAAGTCGTTAATTAGTTAGTGACTATAATGTTAATACTTAACAAAATAGTTTATTTTATCATTTTGTAATCGGAACAGTAACTTTAGAGACATCTAGTGGTCTTAATTTTTAAGGTTACAATTTGTTTTAAAGTTTATTTGGTAGATTAGTTATTTAGCTTCAATTGTATAAAAGGATATTTAAATCATTTGAAGTAGTGAATTAATTATTGAGTAAAACGTAAATAATTGACTACAATGAAAATTTTAGTTTTCGTAATTGTAATAGTAAGTTTAGAGACATCTGACGCTCATAATTTTTAATATCACAGCATGATATAAAGTTTACATTGTAAATTATTTATTTAGCTTCAATTTTTTGAAAAGATAATTAATTTATTTTAAGTAGTTAATTAGTTATTGACTATAATGTTAATACTTAACAAAATAGTTTATTTTATCATTTTGTAATCGGAACAGAAACTTTAGAGACATCTAGTGGTAATAATTTTTAAGGTTACAATTTGTTTTTAAGTTTATATTGTAGATTATTTATTTAGCATTAATTGTATGAAAGGATAATTAAATCATTTTATATAATGAATTAATTATTGTCTAATATGTAAATAATTGACTACAATGAAAATTTTGGTTTTTGTAATTGTAGTAGTAACTTTAGAGACATCTGGCGGCCATAATTTTTAAGGTTACAACATGATATAAAGTTTACATTGTAGATTATTTATTTAGCTTTAAGTTTTTGGAAAAATAATAAATTTATTTTAAGTAGATAATTAGGTATTCACTAAAATGTTCATAATTAACAAAAATGTATTATTTTAAGTTTTGTAATTGTAATACGAATAGTAAGTAAAGACTCCAAGTAATTGTTAATAAATTTATATTGAAAATTATTTATTGATCTTTAATATTTGTAAATCAAAAGTTTGTTTATTAAACAGAAAATTTAATGTAAAAACAAAAAAGTTACATTATTACTTGATGTAGATCATAAAAAATTTTCCACATTATACGAAATTTTTTCCCACTAAAAAATAATGGCATAAAATATTCGTGCGGCTTAAAATTTTTAGCTTAACATAAAAATGAGTGGTGTGTTATGAGTAAGGTGGTCGTTATATAAAATGTAATACTATTGTATATTGTATATTACTCTAGGGCTAGGGCGCATAACGAAATTTAATTTACACTTTCCTCCATCGCGGCGCGACACCGAGCGTCGTCCATCGCCACGGCGGCGGCGCGCCGCGGCGGCTCTCTCACTATGTATGTAAATTTTAATTTGAAATTTTAATTCCGCGCGACGCGCGGCATTATTATTTTCTTGTTTTAATATAAATCTCGAAACCCAGAGCTAGCAGGCGACGAAAGTCGCGAAAATTGTTGCCGAGTTCAACGACGCTTTTCCGGATGGGAAAAAGGTGGCTTAATATATATACTTATAAAAAAAACTTAGCAGGACGTCAGCGCATCGTATCAGAAATGATGAGGGTGCAAGCGAGGTGGACTCCAGAGTTTTCTACCTCCGACGCGCCCACCTCTTGTTGGCAAACATTCATCCTGTCCGCGCAAGATTGCTGTCCTTTCAAACGGTCGTTTTATATGTATATTATATCACGCGTATACAAAGACTGACGAAGTGGTGAAGGCGAAGAAGACGAGGCGCAAAAACAAGCAGAAAAAGTTCTTAATTGTTTCGAAAGTTTGCCGCGTACCCCGCGCATCGTGCGCGCAACTTTTATTAGAATCTCTTCGGCCTCTTCTTTCTCGGCCGATTGCGATTCGAGTTCATTCAAGTATTTTAAAGTTCATTTAGAAGGACTAACCAGATTTCCGAGCCTTATTAAATTTTATGTTATATTATTTTTTGTCTTTGCACCACTTTCTTTTTTGTTTGGTTTGGCTTATTTCGCTTCTTTTGTTATAATTTTAGATTTCAATTGCCTTGTTGGCGCACGACGAAATGAAGAAATAAAATTAGTTGTAAAATTTTTAATAGAATTTTTTGCGTCCAAACTTTTTTAATGAAAAAATGTTATCCATCCACAGTATGTGTGTGTTTCTTATTTAAATTAAAGAATGCAGGAACGTCTTATTTTACCTTTGAGAGAATGTTTTCGAAAACAATTGAAATGCATATTGAAATATGCAAACATGCGCCATCTTCATGTCGTGCAACATCTGCATAGCTTACGCAGCACTAGCGGCACTTGTAGATACATCTATCCAGTTGTCGTGTATGCATATGCATTTTGCATTAACATTTATAAAACGAATTTGAAGAAAATTGCGACGTGAATATTTAACGACACCTTGCTCGCGCCTTGTGTCTGCCGTTCGGTTGTGCGATGTTTGTGTTTGTGATAAATAAAACAAACGCGATTGTTCAAAATGGTACGAAATACAAGGGTGTGGGAGTACATCAAAGGCGCGAGTGCAAACACCAAAATGACAAAAGACAAAAAGATTTTCTATTGATCACAAAGAACAAGTCAAAATAAATTTTACTTGGGTCTTAACTGTCAACAGTTTAAATTACAGACATACCTAATCAATTTTATTTAAAATTACAACCGCCAGATGTCTCTACAGGTACTACTCGCAAATTAATTCTAACTTCACATATTGCGAAGTATTTTTCGCACCTTTCAACAAACCTATCAACTATGTAGCACCCCCACTATTATTATATTATTATATTACTCGCTGAAATATCGCTTTTTCCACTCATAAATTTATGAATAATACAAATCCTTCTCCGCCGCAGCGGTACGCCGCCGCGTTTTACACAAATAACATTTCGCGCCTCCTAATAAATTCCACTTTGCCGGTGTGCACTTGACACGTGAATTACATATTCATAATTCGGATTCGTTGCCGTGTGGAGGATTCGCCCGCGCATCG
The DNA here is from genome assembly GCA_030264155.1 of Atheta pasadenae. Classification (NCBI taxonomy): domain Eukaryota; kingdom Metazoa; phylum Arthropoda; class Insecta; order Coleoptera; family Staphylinidae; genus Atheta; species Atheta pasadenae. Next base: position 48,259 of record JARJDS010041817.1, read on the forward strand.
CAACGTACACGTGAATATAATAATGCACGTAATATGTTAAGTTTAACAATTCGTTTCGTAAACTATAATTTTCCCTCGCGGAGAGATATGAATTAATAAATTCCTCATTCATCGCCGGACCGCAGAACGGACGTCATGCGAGTGTGTATGTGTGGACGCATGCATGTGGAAACGTTTAGAAAAAAACACATTATTCTTGGGACGTTATGTTATTAGTAGCAACGCATTTGTCTACGGCAAAATTGGCGTGAGAAGTTGTTTATTATTCAGATTTTTTAACGCTTTTGTTTTTCTTTTAAGATTTTATTAGTTTTAGTATTATTATTTTTCGTTAAAAATAACGAAAAAGTTATAGAAGTATCGATAGTGCTATTCTTCTCTTTCTCTTCTTGAAATTTCTATTGTTGACGTAAGTATTCTATTCAACCTCTTCCTTTGAGTATTGTCGACACAAATATAAACCAAGGTGTATATGATATGTTAATTTGTTAAATGGCTTGTATAAATTATAGAAACACGTAATTAAAAACATCTCCGCCGTCTCAGATCGATGCGCCGGGCGGCATAAACGTGTAATTACCTTTTCTTTAAATGTGCACCATTCTATTATTGCGGCTATTATCATCGCGCACTCACACACACGCATCAATGTTACAAATATATTGCGCTTTGTCTAAAACATTTGACTATTGTTTCGATTCAAATATTTAAACACTTTTGTTTTAAAACACTCTGTAAACTTCCTCCAACACTTTGTTTTGGCTTGCAGTGGTAGTCAATGCAATAATATAGCATATATTTATTAATTGCCGTTAATGACTGAGGGGCAGCGCCTGCTATTATATTGTATGTTGGATTATTTACAACATTTACGAAAACAATTAATTATATACGAGTATTCACGCTAAACATCTACACCGAATACAATACACATTCATCTAGCTTCTTAAACTCTTTCTTCATGCTAGAAATTTCCGTAATTTACCGAATAATTTATGCAAATGTGCTAATGACACTAAAACACAACGAAAACCAACAATTGTTTGATTTATTTTATACCTAAACTGCTTATTAGCGAAAGAATATATTTTAGGTGATTTCTATTTTCTTGTTTTATGTGTGTAGTCGTCTAATATAGCGTTAATTTTGGTTTGGTGGTGTCCCAAATGAGGATACAGGAAAATTTTCAACGCAGTACACATATTTGTGTATGGCGGTGAACATGCTACACTACTAGTCGGTAGTTGGGAATAGGTATTATGTGGCGGGCAGCGATTTACACGAGTTTTCAAATAAACCACGTTAAAAGTGCATCTCTCGCTTGGGGGCGGCAACAAGCGTTACACGGCGCCAACACGCGTCACTCCGCACCGCGAGCCTGCCCGGTGTGTTATTGTGCCGCGTGCATTTTCCACACCATGCCGCGGATAATGTGAATGCAACCGGTACAACATGCGGGGGCCTCCGGTTCGGTCTGGTTGAGTGTTCGTTTTAAACGGTCAGCTGAAAGCCTCTGGGCGCCAGTTTGCGCACTAGTCCGGCATGTCAATTATCTACTCTGCAAACCGCCGCCAACACGCATTAACCGGACGACTAGTTGACAAAATTATGCATCTTTTGGTATCTTTATGGCTTTAGGGGTGGCTTTATTGATTAATCGTTCTAATACTTTAGGTTATTGGCATGCCATCATCATTTAGTCTAAATTTGTTGAAATTTTTAGTATCTTGATAATTTTTCTTTGATTTTCATTCATTTTCTGATAACTTAATAAGGATTTTTTTAATATTTTGAGTTAAAACTCGTAAAATATCACCCAAAGTGTAACTTCTGTCCACTTTAAGTTGTCTTAGCATTCAATACTTGTAAATGTAAATTGTAACTATACGCCATCCTCTTAGAACGTGATATCGGCATATTTATTACCAGCAAGCCTTCCCCAACAACGAATGAAAAGTCCACTGGAACTTGTTCGCATATGAAAATTTATTTTATTGACGTTTTATTATTCCACGTTTTTCACCTTCGTTGTACGTTAGAGTAAACTTAGCATCTTACAAAGGTCTTAAATTTTTACTTTAAGACATTTACACGATTGCGCCGCAAATAATTCAAAAACCCAGCATATTTTATTGAGGAAACACTCGTACTCACAATCACAACATCTAATTTAAATCGAATTTAATTTTATTAGACTAATTCCTACGAGTCCAGACGTAAATTTAATCAAACACTCTCTGAACCTAGTTTTTTACAGAGCGTTTGACTTTTGCATTGTGACTATTTATGATGCTGCGAAGTAGAAAACAATGGACTCGATTCTCGCTTCGTTTACATTTTACACGGCGCATCGTAACATTTTATAAAACAATTTATATTATTAACGTATTATAAATATATCAGATGCGGTGTGCGGATTGCGGGCGTGGATTAGCATAACAGCGCCATCGGACGCACACAGGAAGAGGAATTTCAATAAGAATAGCAATAAAGTAATAAAGAACCAGTAGACTCGCCGTTGGTACTACGAGTAGTACGAGTAGACTGGTTCTTGTGTAGAATTATTGCACATCCAGAAATAGTAAACTTTCGCCGCACTATTTACATATCAACGTTTTCGAGTTGAGGTAAAACCTTTGAAACAATAAGCTATGTTTAATGGCAAACTAAGTGGTCAACAAACCGTGAAAATTCTTGGGTAATATTATTCGCGATAATAATAAGATTTGTTGGTTTACTAAACCATTAAAGGTAGTTACATTCATTTGTTTAGTTTCTGTTGCTTTTTTTTAGTTATAGATGTAAATTACTTGTCTTACTTTAATTAAATTCGAATTAATATTTCACGCGTGTTTGAATTAAGGGTAGAATGATAAATGTGTATGAAAATGTATAAGTCGCGTGGAAAATGTGAAATAATTACGTAGGTGCGCTCCCGTGACTTTGTTTTGCATAACGTCGAACATTAAATTCATCACTTTGTCGTCCATCGTCCAGGTCTGTTGTTCTAGTCTAAGCTGATAGGTGATTATTACTAAAGCACGCAGTGCTCATAATTGATAATCCCGTCACTCAAACATTTCACTAAACATAAAACATAATAAATGTTGTTTTCCAGTCCATATTGTATCGACACTTATTGATTTTTATTTAATAATTTGTCGTTAAGTATCAATTAGTAGGAGACACCGAGTACGGTAAAAAAGTGTTACTAGGGTGGATTTGTCGAGGATCAAGCAATAGATTAACAATTTTTATTTACTTATAATGATCTCAATTATTATTGCTCAATAGTAAACATATGAACATATTATTATTTGACATAATCCTGACATTGCTACCTTAAATGTTTCAACCGTACTCAGCCTCTCTTATCGATGATCTTTTATTTGACTTTGTTTTTTTTGTACATTTTTTTAAATTGTATTTGTAATAAACATTTGCATAATGTGTTGTTAGATAGTCAATTTTTTGGCATAAACATCGTTTGATATCATCACCATCAGTCAATGAAGGAATGCGAGTTTGATTCATCGTCCATCGTTGGCTGTTTTTCTAAGAAATAGCATAAAAACGCAAAGGAAGTGAGGAACCGAATGCGGAACTTTCATAAATATGTAACAAGTAAAACGTGCTTGTTTTAATTATTTTCGCTCTCGCCGCGGGCGGGCGGCATTCGCCACGCGGCAATAACCGACTCTCGCCGGTGCTTTTTTTGACGATTCATCATTATTTTATTGTTCATTGTATATGAAATTTGTATTTTTAACTTACTTATTGTTATACAACTGCGCGGTAAAAGTTGCCGTACGTGCGTACACTGTAAGTGGTGTAGTTAGTAATTTCCGGCATGTTTTGATATCATCTGCTGGATGACTTGAATTGTTTTACTTCTCGTTTTGCATTTGGTTTGCAATTACAACAATTCAACAATAAAAAAAATCTGTAAACGAAATAAAATCTGGCGGTGAGAAAATTTAATGTTTATGTTGGTTATGTTGTTGTAAACATAGGTATGGAGTTTGTGTGCTAGTCACTGGGTGGCGCCCGGAGCGCTGCAAATCTTTTCTGAAATGTCGGGAAGTGCCAACACACGCAGGGATTAATGATCGAATGCAAAACATATTCGACTAAACAAACACGTGTTGTTTGCATGCGCATTACGGCTTTGCTCGCGTGTGTGCAGGTCCAGTGGCCAGTTATATTTACGTTAGAAGCGTCGCGACCGCGTCATCTGGTAGCTGTGTTTTGTTAATTGTCAATGATTAAGCGTCCGCATATGCCAGCTCTTCTCCGCCCGAAGCTGCCGAAGCACACTCGGCACTTGACTTGTGCTGCTGGCTGGGCGCGCCGAGATGAGATGCACGCGCGTATTGCAGTAGCCATTCAAACTCGATTTCGTTGTGTGGTACAACCGCCACGAGCACAATCAGAATCAGAGATTGATTGTGTGCAGCGCGGTAGAACACGAACAAGCAAGCAAGCGAACGCCGAGTGCAGCTCACCAACCGCCGCTGGAGAAAAGCTCTCTCTCGTCGTCGGCCTCCTCGTCGCCGTCGACTAGTTGCGACGTGCGCCACTCACGAGCTTGTTAATGGCGCTATTATAATAAATTAATATATTAGCTGTGCATGCAGATGCAGATGTTTATAACTAATTATGTATGGTACATTATGTATGTTGCGTGAAGTGCCTACAACTGCCACGCTAACAACGATAACGTACTTTAGATCAAAAAAATTAAACACTATGTTAATTGCGTTGTTATTTTTATTTTAGTATATAGTTTATATCAATATCAACTGATTATTTGACTTTACTACAAAATGTTGATGCGTTCTCTGTCTTACACATGCAGAATACACTTATGTACTTTATGTGTTAGACAGAGAACGCGTTTCCCTAAATAAAATCAAGTGTTAGTGCAATTAAAACCAAAAAAAATTAATATTTTTAATTAAATAAACTTGAATAAGTTTAATAAAAGTAAAAAACTATCTGTTACTGTTAGCAGCGAGCAAACACTTTGCTTGGTTTTGCTCACAAAAAGTCATATTTACAAAAAGCAAAGAGTTTCTTGTTTAATTGTGGATCATATGCATTTCGTACGCATTAGCAATTGCGATTACACCAAGTGCGAACTCGCGCATAGATTCACCACGTTGCCATTTATATAATTTTTTTTTCGTCAGTTCCTCTCTACTGTCTACAATACTGTACAGAAAAACACACACACATTCATCATATGCACATAGCAGATACCGATTGCAAAGCATTTGGTGTGGTTGGTGAAGCAGTAGGTTCACTGACGATTATTTTTTGTACGATGTACGAATTTTTTTGTATTCGTTTTGGTATATATGAAGTAGCGTTTGTCCCGGCGACGGCGGTGTTGGTGGCTACGACGACTATAGCATACCACGGGTGTGTGTGTTTTTCAAATACACACACACACAGTGCAATTGCACGTGCATAGTGCATAGTGCGAAAGAGTGAGGTTTTTTTGTGTTGTTTTGTTTTCCGCCACCAGACCCGCCGTCCGTGTTATTTATTTCGTTTCCGCGTTTTTAATATTTGCAAAGTAAATCGGACTTTTAATTTAAAACAAACGCGAATCGTTTAGATTTATTTGCTACGAATGTAATTTTTTCGTAGGAACGCATGCATGTGCATCGGCACTGCGGCACGAACGTGATGATTTTTTTTTGTTTGAGTGTCCAGAATGAAAAAATACGTTTGTGCGTCACACGCAAAAGGTGGCGGCGCCGGGCTCAGTTTTTATTTTTTGGATTTTGATGAATTTAAATTTCTACATTTAATCACACGTGTAATATATTTTTATTTGTTTATTGTTTTTGTGTAAATATTTGTGTTTATTTATAAAAAAATATTAATTGTGTGTCGGCGAAATTTTTTTTATTTCTGTTGAAAATCTGTAAATCCGCTTTTTATTAAAATGTGGCCACATAAATTAAAACATTCTTTTATTATTATTTTTCATGATGATTTGTATTTTCCACGTTTTGCTGGCATCTCATTTCGTTTCATTTTCTTCCTTAGCTGCCGCTGACTGCTAGTCGTTCACGTTCGCACGCAGATTCAGCGAGATTACCGATTTAAATTAAAAGAAATTTAAATATAACCTGAAGGGAAAATCCCAGCGTTTCATTAAAATATACGTTTTTATTCTCTAATACATATATAATGCAATTTAAACTCGCATTTTTTTCGTGCCGACTTTCTTTCTTGCCTTTCTGCTCTTGCATACTTTTCTTTTACAGTCGCAGAGTTCTGTTGGCTGGAAAAGGGTAATTTTTTAAATGTTAATATTTATTATTAAAGTTAATTTGATACAACACATACGTTTGGTTTTACACTGTCACGTCTGTAAATTACTCGTTAGATGGCGTTAATAGTATGACTAAACTTACACTGTAAAACTATTAAATAAATATTATAAAAAAATTTGAAAAAAAAATATTTTGCGAGGGGGTTATTTATTTTAGGTTTTATCCTTGAGATGGCGCTAGTTGTATAGGTATTAAAGTTGTTAAAGTCGCTCATTTCGCACACATTAAAATAGAAGGAAAACAAAAAGAAGAGCAAAGAAAAGCAGCGTGGCAGGGGTGTAGACTCAGCGTCGTCGTCAACGCTGAATTAACTTCGCCTCTCCGCCGTGCGCGCAAAAGAATGTTTTAATTGCATTAAAATATTGTATATTTTTTTAATATAAACTCTTCGCCGGGCTTGGTTCAACCGCGCGGAATAGAGTCATGAGCGGAGATTTACGTCCGACGAATTTTGCGTTCGTTGCTTGGTCTCATTTTCATCCCTCTGTTGGCTTTCTTTCTCTAGTTGCCACGTTTTGGCGCGGCATCTTAGCCGCGCTATACTTGTACTCTTTGGCTAAGTGTTTACTTTACAGCTCGGAAAAACGAGCCAGCGACAAAAAAGGATGTAAATTATGACATTTTTAATTTTCCACCACTAAACGCCGCTGAGCCCATTTTGCATCCAAGCGAGCGAATGTGTGTGTTTCGTTTTTATGGCGCGGCAGTGGCGGCAAAAAGCGGCCGTTAGTTGCGAAATTAAAATATACATCATTTCGTTTTGCGCGCACGTCGTTCGGGCTTAAAATTGCCTTAAAAACAAGCACGAAATCGAAACAAACTGCGTCTTACAAGCAACTCCGCCTTCCGCCGCCCACGAATCAACACTTTTTGCGTGCGGTGAGTACGCTTTTACAATAATTCGGGGGGCGCGTAAACGCGGAAATTTATTTCTTTGGTTTCTAAACGAACCAGTTTAGCTGCATGTTTTCGCCGCCGGCGAAATGCAAGAAAAGCAATGCCATTAGCGCACATTTTAACTTTAAGTTAAAACATGCAGAAATAAAAAACATCTCGCACATCGTGCGGCGGCAGTAAAATCTACGTCGTGCTTGCTGTTGTCGTCGAGGTTTACCATTCGGTCACAAAGTCGAAAAGTTTTCCTCGTTTTTGTATTATTTATAGGCGTGAACGCTTTGGCGAACACTTTGGTTTTGCGGCTGCTGTGGCGGCGAGCGAGCATTTTTGTTATTGTTTTTTACTCGAAAAGTGTACATTTCGGCGGCGGGTCTTATTCTAACGAGCAAATTTATTGGCTGCCGCTTTGTGAATTTTCCCACCCGCCGCCGCGCCCGACGGGCGTCGAAATGCTTTGTTTGTTTTCGGCTCGCGGGTAAAGAGCCCGGTGTGTTGCGAATGTGTTTTTTCTAAATTAACCGGCTTGTAGAATTTACGAGTGGGATTACCGGCCGAAACCAATAATGGTGCGCGACGCGAACCGAGTGAAATACAGCCGTACTTTTTAAACATTACATTATTCATCATATTTATGAATGTGCAATGTTCTCGCGAACAGCGCGATCCAACGCGACTGTATGTGTGGAGTGTTTAAGCGACGTCGCGGCGACACACCTGAGCTATTTTCTCAGGTGGTTTATATCACAACAAAAAACAAGCTCAACTTAAAATTTAACTTCTTGATTTTTAAATTTCCTACGAAAATTTACAAAAATAATCCCAATACTTTTTTTTGTTTTTTAATTTATTTAAAGTTGAATTTAACAGACAAAAAAATTACCAAATCAGAAATCAAATCAATTCAAATAAAACAAACACTTACTCGTTAAGGTTGTAAAAATTTAATGGATTTTTTCCACCAACTCGACGAAAAATTGCATGTGTGAGGTTTGGAAAAATTATTGTTTGCATAATTCACGAGTTTTAATTAAAAGAAAATACTAGCTTCGGTGTCATACGAGAGATTTATTATTGCGATTCAATTGTAGCTGCACGTACGCTTGGCCAGGATGCCGTCCAGGACATCGAATACTTTTTCCTTGTCGCCGTATCGCCAGTTGAACTAATAAAAATGTAATATTATTACATTGTTTTCACATACATTGCAGCGCGCGCACGTTATAAAATACATACCGTGAAAGAAATCCGCGAATCCAATATGAACGCGACCAGTTAATGTCATCCCGGTTATTTTAAGAGGAATATTCGTGTTTTATTAAATCGAACCACAAAAGGGAAACATCGACGAGCAGACTTGAGCAAAAACCACGCATATTTGATTCACAACCACCACTAACGTTGCGTTTTAATTTCAGACTCAACACAACCCATTCCAGATTTTACGTGGAGGACGAAAGGAACCTGGCCGGATTTGAAGAAGGATTGAGTGTTTGTACCGTTTCGGATGTTTGCATGCGGTGACCTACTCTGCTCATGAATAATTTAACGTAAGGTAAGTTTTATTTATCGTTAATTTTTAAGGTTAACAATTTATTTGTTTTTGGGTTAAGTAAATTTTGTTTTGGCGTTGATTTGTTCATTGATTTAAAATTTTAACTGTTTAGTCGCTAGTTAGCGCTGTGTCGTAGCTAAAAGTAAAGAAGTGCAAATCACATCTTGCTTCCTTCGTCGTTTGGGAATTCCTGCACTTTGCTTTCCTCCCCAAAAAGGCTCAAAACAAAGCTTGGAAACTTTTTAAATGCTCGTCGACATAAAACAAACGGCGCGCTCGGAACTTTGCACATAAAGAATGCGCGCGAGGGGTGGGCACCACGGCCGAAAATCACCACCGGCGGATCGATGAAATTCATTTTTGTTATTAACGATTATAATATATTACTACAACGCGCCCCGGAAACACGTTAAGTTTTTCTTTAATTAATTTTCTTTCGTCCTCTCGCCGGCGCGGCGCTTGCGAACCGATTTTGCCCCGTTCGTATAATTCGCGCCAGTTTAATTTAATTAAGAAAACTTGCTGAACATTTCTCAATTAAAAAACAAAAAATACGCGCAGCGGACTAGGGAAAAACTAAATTTTTAGCCCGCCAGTGGAAAAGATAGGGAGAAATGTCTATTTTTATTAAAGTTTGTGCTTCAATTTGGATTTTTATTAAAATTGATTAATTTCTACCCGGGCGAAAAATGCTTTTACAAAAAACTAACTAAGCTTTAAATTAAAACTTACTTTAACTATGATTTATTTCTTGAAAAACAACATTTTAGCTAATCGTCATATTAAATGTCAAAAATTCAAAAAATTAAAGAGTTTTCAACGTTTTATTGGTTATGTTTGCCTGTATGTGAGCTATTGATGCGTGTTGGGTTGCGTGTTATTAAGGGGCAGTCGTCTTAGTAACAGAAGCTGGTATAGCTTGGCGGAACGTATAAAACACGCGATTAATAATCGAATCGCGCCGTGTTTCTCGTTAGTGCGGTGTGCGAGTGCGATACTTGCTTTTATAATTACAGAAAATGACCACCCACGAGGTTCCAGCCCCGCAACCCGCCGATCACCGCGTTTGTTTCGCACAAATCAAACAAACAACTTACGAACTTATAGCTTGGGTGTGTACTTTTGTTTATTCTTTCAACATTGCTTACAAACTAGTTTGGTTCAATGTTCTTCGATTTATTTCTTCATTTCTATTGTTTCATATATTCAAAGTCATAAATTAAACGTACAGTAGACCTTAAATAATTTAATCCAAAGGAAAAAAAAACTAGTAAAATTTTTTGGTACGAAAATAAAATCATAAAATTTGCAGCGTGAAGAATAATGGTGAAACTTTATGTCCCGCAATGTTTTAAATAATTTTTAATCGCGTTTGACAAAATGACAAAACGTGTGAATATGTGATTAAATTACCCAGTTTGGGCGCTTTTTTTGTAGTCGGTGCGATATAAAAATGATGTTTATTCTGGCGCCGCGCGTCGGAAACTAACTTTAAAAAGTTTTAAAGCGCCCGTCGCCGGTTGTCCGCACTTTTCGCGCTGCCCTGCATAGCAATAATAATTATTTCGACTATATGCATGCATGCGATGTAAAAAAATAAATAATAAAAAATAAAATGACGAGGAACCACCACCAAGTGGGGTGGTAATTTAATTTTGTTTGTTTCTGACTGCACCTCGCACACTTTGCTCTGCGCTCTCGCCACCGAATACACCCAGTGGTAACAACTGTTATTTTTACAACCCCATCGCACACACAAAAAGTGTGATACGAGCGAATATATTCTATAATTTTTATATTCATCGTTCGCTGCGTGTGTGCGTACTACCGTATTTTAATTTTTTTACTCGCGGGGTGCTGCATTTGCATTTGCATACACGTATGTATGTGTTTATTATATTCCGGCGCCCCCTCTTGGAAAAACGCAACCCGACACAATGGTGCGTCGTTGCTGCGAACAACACTCACGCTGGGGAATATCGTCATCATCAGAGATGGTTTTCGAATCGCGAGTCTTGAAAATTTATCGTCCGCAACATTTATACACGTTTTGCAGAATGTTCGAATGCCAAACAAAACAGTAAACACACAAGTATTGTGTTTTGTTCTCGTTGTCCATGCCTGAAGTTTTTTTTATTTTGTATTTCAATGTATGAGCTCGCGTAGCAAAAGAAATGTTTTTAATTAATGAATCGTTTTTAATTAAAAAGCTTTTTACGATTTTTTCCATTCCGCGCCCACGTGTGAACGTGTTGGTCGACGCTTGTTTTGTTAATATGTACTACCTTTGTACGAATGCAAATATCAAATAATATAGATATATGAAAAATTGGCGAGGGGTGAAATACACACATTCGTACAAATATTTTCGCGGATGTTTAAATTATTCTACATATATTGTTGTGTTGTTCACGCCGTGTACGTTTATTAGATATAATTGTCCGTGTTGAAAATGTGAAAAGCGTGGAAAATGTTAACCAAAGCATGCGTGTATTTATTTAATTGCCATATTTTTAATTAAAAAAACAAAAAACCGCGCTTAATTTGAGTAAATCAGGCGTTACCGCCTAAAAATCAGTATACGCTGAATTTTAATTTGTCTCGTAATTAATAAAATGCACAATTTTATTTTATTTGGCGAGGTTTTTTAATTAAGGCGAGTAATTACCGCAAAATATTTTATTTTTAATTTAATTAAAATTATAAAAAGAAACGTGCGATTAAATTTTTTTTATAAACTTTTAGTTTTATGGTGGAGACTCGTAAAATTTCCTACATGAAATAATCAAAGACTTTCATAGTTTTAATAAAAATCTGAGTTTAATATAACTTTAATTGCCGTAGACTTTGATATAAATTTATTGCGCGATTTAATAATTACATTGAATTTTTGTATGCAGCCAGATTTGTATTGGAAATTTATGCGCGATTTTTTATGATGCAAAGCGTAACATTTTATAGTTTTAATTAATATTCAGTTAGAATAAAAAAAAGGAAAAACATACAACAAGAATAACAAAATACCGATTGAAACATGCATCATGCAGATGCTACAAATATTAATTGATTATATTTAAATAAATATATTTGATGACTTTAAATTTTAACAATAAAAACTGCCATTACGAATAAAATTAGAAAATAATATTTATAACAAAAATTACAACAAATTTTATAACAAACATTTTTAGCAAAAGTGTAAAAGTTCTGCTGAAAACGTAATTAAATAAGTTATTAACAAATAAAAACTTTAACAATAAAAATCTACTACAGTAGAATCCGTTTATTATGACTCCGCTTATATTGACCAACCGGTTATTATGACGTAATTACACTACGAAAATTGGTTTTCATATAAAATTCTTTATAAGTAAGTCGGATATAATGACTTCCATTACAGTGCCATGTCGCTTATTATGACTCATTTTTAAAAATTATGGTTAGTTGGTCATTATAACCGGACATGATTCTTTACAATGTATTATAAATAAAATTATAAATTGTTTTTATTAAGTGTACCAGTTTTGTTCAAATCGTAATTAAATTAGTTATTTATTTTTATTTATATTATTTTTTTATAAAATATTTAAAAAAATGATTCATAAGTATGCTGACCCTAAATTCTTCGAATGGTACGAATCACATTTGAATTCATTTGAATCTTTTAATATGTCTACATGTGTATATTACAACAACTGTTCATATTTCTGTAAATAGCATTTAATGCAAAACAAGCGGCGCAATGTTTGCGCGTTACAAAACATCAAATTAAATAAATTGCTGTTTTCTTTCGCGTGCCTTTCCCAGTTTCGCTCTATTATCACAACGCGTACGCATCCGAAAATCTGCGACATGCATTTGGTATGCCACATTAAAGATTTATATTTATTTATGCGTCGCTCTTCGCGTCGAGTTGGAAAATGCCAAGATTAATATGAGCAAAAAACGAATCGAATTTATTTTGATTCTGAGGTTGTTGCACTTTGCATCAAGGACCTCGAGCTTACACTCACCAACACACATATAAATACTCGATACCCATAAAACCTCAACAGTATTCAACAAATCTTATTTTAAGCCCTAAAGATTATGATATACATTTTTAAATTTAAAAATGTTAAATCGGTTGAGCATTAAATTAATAAATTCAGTGACTACTGACTTAGGTTATGTTTAACTGTTTAGCTGTTTAAGTATAACTTTAAGGGTTTGATTCGGATAGCTGTAGTTTTCCGGTTTAAAAACGCTCGTTAATATTAAGATCGGTTTTCGTCGACTTTGAAGCAGAAATCGTTGGCGGCGGCAAGCAACGGTGGCAGTGGCAGTGGCGGCGATAGCGAAGAAGGAAAACACAAGTAAAGCTCGCGAATTGGCGTTTGTGTTGGCTGTGAGCAGGAGCATTCCTTCTCGAACAATTCAATTATTTACCAAACGGATTGGCATAGCGCGAAGAGAGGCTGAGGCGGCATGAGTTCCTATTCAAATTGCGCGCGCCGCGCTTAATATTGCATAAATGAAGTCAAATAATGCATAAGTTTGTAGTCTGCGCGTTTAGGGGTTATTTACAATGCACAGGGAAATATTTATGATCCACCGGCACAGCATAGCTGGCAAACCAAGGAAGGATTGGCTCTTGACTCGCATTGCGCATGCGCGCGCAGGTTGTCTTATCGCCGAGTTTGATTCGACGACTTAACTATTTATGCGCATCGCCTAGACTTACTCCTTGCAATTTGTTAATGCATTAGTGCAGAGCACAGAACTGCAGAGAGCCATGATACCTTGAGCACTAGTCAAGATCGCGGATTTTCCAAATTGTCCAATGGCATGACATTGAATCATTTGGGAACGGTATTTTTACATGACCCAAAATTTTAAGGTTAGAATCAAATATTTTTAACCTGTAAAGTTTTTTTCAACTCAAAACTTCTTTAAGACTAAAAAATTAAATACCTAATAAGCACATATAATGAAAATATGCAGTATGCACACAGCTGGGAGCAATGCACTTAAAAAATTACACACATTTTATTTTTAGTCGCGTGGCGAACGCATTTACTCATATAAGTGAGCATGGCGCGCACACTCACTGTCTCTGGTATTTATTTATAATTAAAATATTTATGGGCGCATGCTTCATACGCGAGAACATGCGTCCGGAGAGTTGTTCTTCTTGTTTGGCCGCGGAATTTTCGAACCCAAAAATATTTTATATAAGTTGTATTGCTCGTTGCTTTGCTCTCGGTGCGTGGTGCGATACTTGAACTCGGGGAGCGCTAAACCGCCGAAACGGTTCCCGTTTGTACGCGCCTCCGCCGCAGACAAACAGACAACAAAGAACTGTCGAGAAGTTTTGCTCCTTCGCGGCCGCAGCCGGTGGCTCGCGACTGCACGACGGCGACGTCTCTTTTAGAATAACTTACGGCAACTGTTTTATGTTGAACGTCCTATTATTTTAGATTTATCATCATATGCGCCATTATTATTATTATTATTATTCTCTGAGAGTGGGCTAAAGATCTCCCAGGAGTCGTTTTGCTGAATTATTTACGAGCAAACTTAACCAGACAACGCCAATGAAGAAAACACCAAGCTTTTACTTGTGATGAATATTTTGGAGACATTTATACAAAATTGTGTGTTAACTGCAATAAACAAATTAGTATTGTTTCGATATTCTAAAAAATCAATTATTTTGGTATTGATGAAAATACCTTAAAATTTTCATAAAAACAGTTTTTTTGCTTCAACAATACTTTAGACTCATAAAAAAATATATGTCGTTTCATTGATAGGAAAAAAAATTATTTTAAAATGTTCAATTGTTGATTTTACCGCGGCGCAGCTACAGGATTATAGCGGGCATTAAAACTATGAACGCTCAAATCTCAATACTGCATATTTTAGTTTGCTGGCATCATAACTCGGACAAATTTTAACCAAGTGACTAGAAATGTGAAAATATCTTGGAATATTCATTGTCTAAAGAAGTCCGTAGGATTTTGTTTTCATATTGCATAGTTCATTTGTTATTAACAATTATCTGACAATTTTTGAGACATGTTTTCTCTCTTTCCACTTTAGTGTAAGTACGCCATTTGCACAGAAATCAATATATCGCAAAAAATCTATTAACTTTTAAAGCAGTTATTTGAATAATGCCAAGGCCAAATCTGGAATAGTATTCCTAATATGAACTACCAGTATTTCTCTTAAACGAAATCTTATATATATTATAAAATATGATGGTCTTCCTCTTTTTATCCCCATTTGCGGGTACAAGTTGTAGCATGTCAGTTGAGCGAACTCTTTTGTCCTTGTGACGGTCCTTTGTTTTGCCACTACTCGAAAACTTTCTAACATATGTACAAAAATACTTATTTTTTGTACCAACCGAGCACACAATTTTGTTTTTATAAATTCTAGGGATTATTTAGTTGTTCTTTCGTAATATTTTGTTAAAAATGTTTGTTGAAAATTAGATTGTAATTGTTCGAAAATCCACACTAATAGTATCCAATGAAGGAATAGGTTTTATTATCACCAACTCACGTGATGATTTCGTTATTTATCATCAGTATGACTGATAAAATAATCTCATATAAGTTACAATGATAAGAAATAAAGCATCGGACTCAGAAGATTCTGCGTGTATGTTCAATGGTATTCTGTTTTTTATGGCACTAATGGGGAAACATGGATCAAATGACACCTTGGTTTACGATTTTTGAAAATAATTTATGCACTTTGCTATAATTGGTAGGTATATCTAAGTTTTCAATGAATATCATATAAGTGAAGATTAATTTTGGACAGTAATTTTAGTATTCCATATTTAGGGTACGTACTATTCCATATTTAGTTCATTTTATCATTATTTAGTTTTTAAATTTATTTTTGTCAAAAATTAAATTAAATGAAACTGAAATTTCACAAAATAATGCGCAAATATATGATTGTTTATATTTACTTCCAAAAAATTTCATATTTGCAAAATTTGTGCAAATTATTTGTAAAAAACAAAATGATATTCCGAATGGTCACTTTTCTCTATATGTAATCATAAAATTACTGGTTTATTATGATTAAAATGTTTGCAGAAACTTTTAGTTCGACCGTAGACTCTCAAAAATAACGCGCTATACAGCTGCCATTTTGAAATAAATCGCTTCCAAAAAAAATTTGTAATAAGTTACTATTATGTATAACAAAATCCAAAAGCCTTTTTTACCTCTGGAGTAGCCAAACCCCTTAAAACAATAATTAATTTAATAACAAAATAATTAGGTTATGTTAGGTAACACATTCCTAGCGAGTTATTTCAAATGATTGCATTGACAATGTATCAATATCGAACTACAGCAACAAAATATGCATTTGAATGGTTGATTGTACAATTATTAAATTGACAATTCGACAGTATGGCCCCGGCCCAGTCTGCGGCGCCCTAAAATGAAGCCATTCAAATATTATAGCAATTTCTAAACGCATCGAATCCGATCGGCAATGAGTATCGCGCGGCGATCATCGCATAATGTGCTACACAATATGCAATGCACCTCGCAATTTACCGCATATCTGTGTACACACGCGTCGTAACATTATGCACGTTTTGCATTGCGTGCGCCATGCGTAATAGTTATAGTTTATATGAATAGAAATGGAGGAATCGAGCGCGGTCTGGGCCGAGACTGGCGCGAGAGTAAATGAAAACTTTGTTGATTGTGTGATGGCTTCGTCGTGCTGCATGCAGCATTATGCCAATGCGTCCAACACGAAATGTTCAATATGAAAATGCAATCGGTAGATATTCAAACGCGCGTGGATGGGAGATAGTCACTCATTGCTGTACCGCATAGCATCGATACCACCGCATGCATGCCGAAGAGTAGTTGGGAGTTTGGCGATGGGTAGTGTGCGTGCGAGTGTCGAACGAATGCGATTGTGGAAAATCTATTTAATTGCCAACTGTTTACAATGTATGCAAATTATAACCCAGATTATTGCCGCACCGTGCTAACTGGGTAGGGTGGCGAGTGGTTCCTGTATTATAAGTTAATTACTTATTTGACTATTTCGTTTTGTGACGTTTTGTTCTATGAACTTTGATTTTATTAAGCTCAAAACAATAAAATCAAAAACACATAATTTTTATGATTTTTTTTTAAACAAGTGCAAATAAA
This sequence comes from Atheta pasadenae, assembly GCA_030264155.1. Taxonomy (NCBI): domain Eukaryota; kingdom Metazoa; phylum Arthropoda; class Insecta; order Coleoptera; family Staphylinidae; genus Atheta; species Atheta pasadenae. The sequence continues at coordinate 65,241 of JARJDS010041817.1, forward strand.
TTTTCGTAAGTACTGCCATCTAATGGTGATATATTGATAACTTCTTGGTAATCGAAAATCGAATATTTGTTATGATGATTATTTGTTATCCTCAGCATGGGAAAATTGGTAAAACTGTTATCAATAATGCGTAATAAAGAGAACGTATCCGCATGGCGTTCGGCATCGGTTGGCGCGCTTGTAATGATCACATTCGCGGGGTACGGAAACACAGGCGGGCAACTTTTTGTCATTTTCGAGCGGTGCGTGATCGTAAATGCCAAAAATGATAATTGTACATTACATTGCATTTAAATTACGTCGCTTTTGTGTACACAATCGAGCTGGGTCGACACATAAAACGCACAAAAATTTTGACGACCGCCAGCAAGCACACATCGGCCGATCGCGAAATAATTTTTAATTAAATCAGCCCGGATGGCTGTAAAAATACGTTAAACATATATGGACCACGGGCCAAGTCCGATCGGAGGGGAACTACGCAAATTTAATTTTCAACTGCGTGATAAAATTCAAATATAACGCGACGGTGGCGACATTTGACGTTGTGGGGGTTAGGTTGTTAAGGGTCGTAGTTTGACGCACACAGCTCCATTTACATTTATTCGCGTACGTTACGTGTGTGCAGAAGAAAAAAATATTCGCAGCGGGCACGTTTTTAAATGCGAGTTTAATTCGATTATGTTTCGGACGACGCGTGGTCCTACTACGAAGCTGGGAAGTGAATAAAAACGAGCGTAACGAAAATCCCGACTCCGACCGTGTTCGTAATCGTTCTCTTTGCGCCTCTCACACCACAAGCGAGAGCCGGGCTTCATTTTATTCAGCGTTTTTTTTACTCAACGCATTTTCGTTTTTAATATAAAATAAATACCATATAGCTCGGTGCGTGCGTTTATTCGGTTTACCATTTTAAGTGGTCGTGGTGCGGACCGTTTTTAAACATCTTAATAATTTTGATTGCCATGTAAATGAGCGGAAAGCCGTGCTGCCCGCTGGAATGTCAGCGACGTCGAAAGACACAGCGCGGATATTTATGGAAATTAATTGTGAAGTCTCATTACACACGCGGTGTACACTGGTACTGGATATAGTCCTCACTTTTCACCATGTAATGCAATTGCAGATTAATCCAAAACTAACAAAGTAATATTTTTCTTATTCTACAACTAGCGCCATCTGTCCGTCATAAATTCTCACATAATTTGAAAAATATATTTACGTATATTTTATTGATATTATGTGTTTTATTTGTTACTTTATGGTAATGTGCAAGTTGTGGGACATTAACACGCGCAATTTATTCGATTATTATTAAATGAGCTACTTGTACATTACGCGCCTGCTCGTTTTATAATAATGCAAACGGCGCTGCAAACCTGTTAAGCGCATAAATGCTAAATGCTAATGTGCAAAACGACCATCTTGCGCTCGTGCACAAACACATCGTGGTTTTCTTGCACTTGCACTTCGAGACTGTTTGTGCAAGTGTCAAAGACGCATATTTCTTAACGCTGGACTTATTCCCGATTCGCTTGCAAGCTCGCGCGCGCGCTCGTGAAATGTTTTAAATTATTATAATTAAGTGTCCGAAAAATGGACGGAAAATTTACGACGACTTATCTCGATTTACATTACAATGCTTTGTTGGAAAAATATTACTCTGTTTTGTTGAGTTTTTGTTGAGGTAAATTTAAATACGAAATTTATCCGCCAGATGGCGGTAATAAATAAAAATTATAATTTTTGTTTTTGACATCTTACGTGTAGTCAATTTGGTTTAAGTTAACAACAAATTAGCACTGCGTATTGTTAGAAAATCCTTTGGCTTTTGCGCCAAGAAATTAAATAAACAACAACAATGTTGTGTGCTTGCGTTCGTTGTGTTTGCGTTAGACGTCGCCATCGTCGTTTGGAGCAAACGTCGCACGTTGCTGACTAATTGAATTCCGAATTACGTCGTTTGCTTACTTGTTTGATGCGTGCAAGCTGGGTTGCATACTCACCTCCGCTACTCAAAGTTAAACCAACCCAACTAACCCCATCTGAAGTACTTACAGTCACACAAGTCACAGGTTTTAATCTTTTATTTTTTACTTAAAACCTTGAAATCTTTTTAGAAAAAAATCTTAATCCGTAATGGTTAGCGTAATGCGACGTAATGCAACTAACAGTCGTGTAGGTGGCGCTGCAGTGGGTTGAAGAGTGTGCAGTAAGCGTGAAGTAATCGGGGCGAACAAACCGAACATCATCCATCGCGCGCACCTAATCTGTAATTCTAGCACCCCTTCGGCCCCGAACTGACGGCGGCGGTGGGGCCCAGCCGGCGCTTTCGCGGAGCACACAACTAACTAATCTTGAACTAATTGAATTCGCTAGATTGCTCTGCTCGATAAAATATACATTTACCTAGCACTTGTGTCGGCCCAACGAGCTCGGCTAGTTTCAGCGCGAGCGAGACGCGTAATTCCTAGTTATATCTGCCATTGCTTCCACTTACGCGCAACTTCGGTTTCCGGATACAAGCACGGTGGGTACGGGGAAGCTGCTGTTGCATATGATAATAGTGCGTAGGTACTACCCTGCTGCTTGTGTTCATGCTTGTTCGAGCAGATTTCACCTTTTTAATCAAATTAATACAGCGCTAAGAATCAAAAACACTCAAGGTTTGAATGAGATTATAAATTTTGCAAGTTTTGAACAAACACCGTCAAAAACTATGCATATATGTTTACTTCTAGAAAATTTCGTAAGATGGCGCTACTGTATTAATTTATTATTTACTGTCTAAGTTTGTTTAAGGCTTTAGTAACTTTTTTAAATTAATTTTAATAAAAAAAGATTCATTAGTAAATGTAATTAAAATTTTGGTACATAAGCACGAATAAGAACTGTGGTATAAATAAAAGTCGATTTTTCAAAGCTGACCATAATAACTATCCACCCAAAAGAAGAATATGATTGATAATATTTTGCCTAATTAATATTCATTTCTCGAGCTCCTATTTACTAATGTTTTTCGTTTAATTAAATTTTTATTAATTTCGATTCTTAACACAATTGGACGGCCGGCGACGCCATAGCGCGCGGCGCACCGCAGCAAGAGGCAGCGGGGTGACCCCCGCGGGAGATCTAATTAACTGATAATCTATTAATTACTTTTTTAGCATATCGTATTCGTATTTACGGACGTACGCGGCCCGCCGAACGCCAAGTTATTACATTCGGTCAAAACCTATTCTCTTTAGGTTTACAGGTTATGTTGCGCACTCATTGTTATTCGTCATTATTTTAACTTGCAATTGTTCTTTTCGTTTAATTAATTATTCAATAAGCGTGACACATTATATTACAAAAACTAGTTTGGTGCAATAAAGTAGTGAAACTAAAAATTAAATTTTTGATTGCAAAAATTGTCATTGCATGTGGCGCCCTCTAGCGGCTATCTGGCAAAAAGAAGAGTAATTTGATCTAAAGGCGTGAATTGGCAAAAAAATGTAGTCGTTTTGGTTTGTTAGAGCTTCATCAGCAGGAGGACAACTTGAATACATTAACAATCTACCCCAAAAATTGTCAAAAAATGTCCCGCTCTAACGTAAACCATCAAACACACGCGATTTCCAAAACTACGTACGAATGATTGATGCGCAAAAAGAATATGCAGAATAATCATTGAATTTTTACAGCATATACACCAAATTGGCGTATGCACGTTCATATTTCCATTTCCGCGCGAAAAAGCAGCGTGACAGGTTAAAATTTTGCGGGACGACTCAATCGAAGCGCGTTCCGGTCAAGTTGCCACTGAGATGCACGCTGCGTAGGCGTGTCTTTCATTCCGAATGCACACACAATGCACATCCCAAAACGCGTTCGTCAACGTTAGTTTTCGTTTGGCGGCGGCGGATGTTTTCGCACCGCCACAATCATCTCGCGTGAGCGTGTGAGCGCGCCGTGTGTGTTATTATGCTTGTAAAAATAATGGAATTTAATGAAGGTGACAGCGCTGCTTTTCACAATCGACGCGCGGAGTCGCTCGCGTTTTTAAAACAACAGTCAATTAGTATCTCCTCGCCGGGGTCGCCCACTGGACGTTGTTTTAACGTAAAAAGTAAATGATTTTTTGTCGGACGTCGTCGTCGCATTTTGATTCACATGGCGCTGCACGTTTTTGAATCATAGAGAATTCAGACAGTTGGCAGCTCGCTCGTTGAGAGCAAATCGAATAACCTGCACCAAGATGAAAAAAACAACAACGGTTAAATTGTGTAATGAACTTAAATTGTGAAAATAACTTTAGTTAATGCGAAATGTTTTAAAATACATGAAAATCATTTTATTTAATTTGAGCTGAAAGTACTTGATGAGTACAAACACAATTTACACGCCGCTTTTATAATAAATGTTCAAAATTTATTTACTAAATTTTTATGATGCAATTCACAATATTTGATTCCAGATTTCTTTATTTTGTTGACGAGAAAACAAAAGTCAAACATTAATCGAATAATATTTTTTCAAGTTCTGACTCAAACATTTTGTTGCTTGATGAAATCTAGTTAAATATTGTCAGTATGCTGGTGTCATTTTGAGAATAAGAGGCGCAATTAAATTTATCGATTCGCCTTTTCTTCTTTTCTAACTCTTCCTCGCATATTCGTCGACTTCATTGCCGTCGTTCGTGCACATGATTTATTAATCCAATTCTCGCCGGATCTAATTTGTCACTAATTAATAAATATTAATTTATCTATGTGGAAAATCGCGTCGGCGGCAATGGCGGCGAAAGCCTAACGCGCCTCATAATTAAAATATCATTTCGTTGGAGTCTCCTTGGCGGCGGCAGTGACTCCAGCCCTGAACTGTGTTTCACTACACAACCAAGTCAAATATTCACGAAATATTCATTCTCTTGAGTGTACCTGCAATTTTACAAGAATTATCCATAACATTTACAACCAAAAAAAAATGTAATATTTCAAGTTAAAAATTTCAATTAAAAATAACAATTGAAGTAAATATGAACAGTAGCTGTTGTTAATTGAGTTTTTGTGTAATTTAAGTTTTTTAATTATTTATTTACCAATCGGCAAATTGCGGTTTTATATTTACATTCATATTAAACTTGCTTTAATAAGATTTTTTTTTATTGAACATAAAATCACACACTATGGGTCTCAATGTTGTGTTCTCTCTGTATTAATTTAATGCATTTCTGATGCATGTAATTGAAACGAAACGAAAGTTGATTAAGTTTACATAAGCCATTAAACGCTGGCCCTTATTATTGAATGAATTATATTTGTAAGAGACAAGAACCCGTCCATCAAGCGGCAACTACCGGCGGGCTACCGGGAGTCTGGAGTTGATTGAATAATGGCGCACAAAAACAACGTGGGCTTGCATTTTAATGCATCATAATCAATTTGCGACAATATTTCAACGTGAAAATGGAGATTATAAATGCATGATGTTGAAATTCAATGAATAACCATAACTGCCACGGATGCAAGCTATAAATAACGTTAAATATCGTCGTCTTTTAATTTTATCACAAATAAAACAAATTCAATTCGTGTTCATGACAAAATATTCTATAATGTTACTATGGTTACATAATAAATTTAAAAAAAACAAATTTTGTTTCTTGTTATATTTGGTCATCGTTTTTCTTTTGTTAAATGAACAAATAACAAGTTTTGTTTTGATGGATAAAATGTGTTATTCGACGTAACTTAATATTTTCATTAAAAATTGTAAATTTTAACGTTGAAGCAATAACGAGTTCATAACCATATTTGGCGTTTACATTATTGTCATATACAGAACACGCTAATTCGTAATAACAAATGAACAAAATGTATAAACAAAAAACAAAATACGCACGATAACAAAACGTTAACCTATTTTAAACATTTGATGATTCATTATCATCCAATACAATTCAACGTGTTTGTTTTCTTTTTAATCCACAATTATTAAATATTGTGTTGAAAATTATGCGGCCAAGACAATATAGTTTCTTAGTTGCATAAATAAATATTTATTTAAAAGTTGCAAAGTCTAACAGTAAAAATGTTGTTTGCGATGTAATTGGACCCTGATGGTGATTGTTAGGTAAATGTTAGTAATATTTCTTTTATTAATAATTACAACAATGGGCATAACAATGTCGTAATATAATGAAACAGTCATCGACTACCAATTCTTTGCTTTTCATTTGCGTTCAATATCACATCATAGTTATTGGATTAATTACTGATTGTCAAAATGTAACGTTAGCAATTGACTATAATAACATGTCGGACGGTTGATACATTATATTAATATCGCGTTACCAATGCAGTAACAATTTTATTAAATTACTTACTTACTATTTCAATTGTTGCTAAACTTTTTACAAAAAACAGGATTTTGAAGCAAATCAATGCGTTACATATAAAACAATTGACGATTGTTTGTTACAGAACCACATTCATTTGTTTCTTATGACATTTTTTGAATAAACAAAAATTGTGGTGTTTTTGTGTCATTAAAATAATTCTAAGACTTGTTTAAGATTAAACTATTTGTGTTTTTGGAGTCATGAGTATAATAAAATGTAAATGGAGCTTTTGATGTTTAACAATGTTTGATGAAATGTAATTATATGTGTCGTCAACTAGTACAAAAAATACGAAATACGAAATGAGTTTTATTGTTTTACTACTAATTAAATATGAAATGTATGTAGATAATCAGCAGAATAAAAGATTTTGACTCTATACACAGCTTATCTTAAAGTTTAATATAAATTTAAATACATATTATGTATTATAAACGAAGCAAATGCGTCTGGATGATAATTTTATTTTATGGCGAGGGAAATAAACATTTCGTATTTCAACATAATAAAAAAAGTTTCACAATAATTTTATTGGATAAAATTTGTTACACAAAATGTTTGAGGTGTAAAGTAATTTACACTAAAAAAACAAAAGTCAATCGACGTGTATGAAAATACACAAAACAAAAGATTGACGTTTCTTTGTTTAATGCGTTAGTTGTTTGTTATTTGTAAAATAATCGAAACAAATGAAACGAAACGTTGATCTTTTGTTTAGTGATGGTTAGAATAACAAGTGTTCTTTTTAGTTGTTTACTGTTTGTAATTCTAGAGGGCGTTACATGTAAAATTTTAATAGGTAAAGTAAAAGTGTAAGAAAATTTAGGGTTTGTTTATAGATGGATGTGTTTTTTTTTTGCTTAATATTATTGGATTTTAATTGCTTGGTTTGAAGGGTAGAAGGGTAACTAGCCGTCGGCTATTTGTAGGAAACTGCACGAAACATCAGCTGGTCGAGAAGGGTTAAATTTTGCATAGATTTAATTAGCATCGGTGCAACGATGTTTTAACACTATAAACAATCGGTGTGAGTTTGAAATATTCTGTTTAAATTTGTTTAGATCTTAGGAAATTAATTAGAATTATTACAAGAATGTGTTTGTGGCGCGGTGATATCAAAGAAGTTCTTTTGGAAAAGTAAAAATCCGTTAAGTTTACTTTTAATTAACATATGCGCTGCGGTAATTACATTACAATAAAATAATAAACAGACTCCAACGACGTCGACGACTAATTTTCCAAGCAGGCGATTGATCCGTTTTGAAGCGGAGAAGCTGAACGGCGGCGGGTTGTTTATAGAATAAAAGATTCCGGAAATTACGCACTGAAACGACTGTATTTTCTTTGAACACATTAATGGTTGCTATGTTAATAAATCTAAAGTAAATAAATACGGAATAGTTTTGTTGTGTTTTGTGGTGATTTTTGCGTTTGTTAAAAAAGTACGAAAGCAACAAGCGAGTTGCCGAAGACGGAAAGAAAAGAGCGTTTGCGCGACGACGGAGGGGTGTGCAGGTGTTGATAGATTTCGCATAATTAGCTGGCGGTGATCGACGAGTACGCGAGACGGCGCGCGCGGTGGCGCGGTTTCGGCGTCCACGCGGTTCTCGTGGGTGTGTGGGTTGGATGAAAGGCGGTCTTCCGCGCGGCCGCTGCGGTGCGACGCGGGTTGCGCGCGGGCTCAACCAGGCCGGCCCCCTGCGTTCTCTGTCTGGTACACGGCGCCCGCGCCCACCGCGCCGATCCGGAGCGTCGCACATTCGACGCCGCACGCTCGCGTTAGTATCGCGTTGGCCGCGTACGCTAGAGCATCGTCGGTCCTCGCTTTGAGAGTGCACACCCGCCGCACTGAAAGCCGCCAAGCGCATCCGAGTCTCGTGTGCGTGTACAACACGTGCTCGCGCGCGTTTCACCCACTGTGTTTTTTTCGCCCGCATACATCGCGTGCGTTTGTTCTCTACTACCCTTCGGCGAAAATCTTTGGATATAATACTACAAACTGTGCAGTTAGTTCGTTCGTCTTTCGTCAAAACACTTAACCCAAAACAAACAGAAAAGTTGACGACGAAATGTGTTGTTGTGCATTGTAGTGCGCGGTGGTGCTAGGTGTAATTAACTGTTTTCTGGCTTTTGTGGACACACTTTCAGGTGCGCCTGAAACCCGAAGGACCGAAGATGCAGCACGTTTCGGAATCACCGCAGCAGTTCTGCCTACGATGGAACAACTACCAGACCAATCTTACCAACGTCTTCGATCAGCTGCTGCAGAGCGAGTCGTTCGTCGATGTGACACTAGCCTGCGACGGACACTCGGTGAAGGCGCACAAGATGGTCCTGTCCGCGTGCAGTCCGTACTTTCAAACGCTCTTCTTCGATAATCCGTGTCAGCATCCGATTGTCATCATGCGCGATATTAAGTGGCCTGAATTGAAGGCAGCTGTTGAATTCATGTATAAGGGTGAAATCAACGTGTCGCAGGAACAGATCGGCCCACTACTGAAGGTGGCCGAGTCCTTGAAAATTCGTGGATTGGCCGATGTAAATGGTGAGCAGGACGTGGTTGGTGCTTCGCCAGAGATTACGAGTACTAGAACGTCGGTCAAACAGTCACCGCCGAGGGTGTTAAGTGGGCCTGAATGGGAAGCGCGAGATGCGCCTGGAAGCCGTGATGGGCCACAGGCCGAGAATGGTCAGAGACCGAAGAAGCGGCGTCGTTCTAACGGCGAACGTTCAAGCATCAGCAGTCCTGCTGAGAGCGCCAGTACCGGCATTCTTGAACAGCCCGCTTCTGTAGAGATGAGTCCGGCACCACCGGCGACTCCACTACCGGCATCTTCAGCTGGTGGTGGTTCCAATGCCGACCCACTGCCACTGAATATGAGCGCGCTGCCACCACAACCTCAGATTTCTCACGCTACAGACGATTTGGAAATCAAACCCGGCATCGCGGAGATGATTCGAGAGGAAGAAAGGGTAAGTCTAAATACTCTAAATCCTTAATCCATTCTTAAGACAGGTAGTATTTAAGTAAATATAAAATCCCTACAATGTAAACAAAAGTAGGTCTAATTAGAATTCTAGTATTCATTTAAAACAACATTTTGCACGATACAGGATACTAAAATTGTGATATTGGTCGTGTTGTTGGCGTGAGGAATCAGGAAGCGAAAGGGTTGAAACATGGAAAACACTGAATTCAGAGCGTGAACAGCACGCGTCTCTAGTAATAGTCCCTGAGTCGGTCGGGGTCTTAGACCGGGGGATGTTCGATGATGATACGTGTGTGCATGCTGTGGCGGGCCAAGTAAGTGGCTGGCGTGTCGGGGGGCGAAGAATAGAGAACGAAAGACGGTCCGATACGAGGTCGTCGACGGCGGTTGCGGGTCGGTGCTGTTGCGCCACACTCTCGGATGCTGCCAGATGTCGTCAACTTGTTCGCCGCACACACGGCACGTCTCTGTGGGTTTAGGGGTTGTCGGGAGGCGCGCGAGTGGCGTAGATCTCTGGGAGTCTGGAGTGCTCGGAACGAACGCGACACGGGGTCGGAAAGCGCGCCGAGCACGAGGGGCACGTCTCGCGTATCACTTCGGGTCATATGAATCAATAGACACAAGTGCTCGCTCTCTCCTGCTAGAGTGCAACCAGTGCAACCCCACAAGCATGACGCGCTGTTTCCGCATATGGATATAGTATTCGCGCGGGGCGATGGAAAATTATAGCCTGGTAAAGCTCTGCTAAAGAGCTTGCTGGCATGCTGGCAGGAGTTGCGAGTGCGGTGAATGGGCGATGAACAGGACGAAAAATCGCGTTATTTCTAGCGGTTTACACTTGTAAGCGCACGACTTGTGATGATTTTAATTTATTATACTTTGGGGTCTTTTTAGTGGTTTTTAAACATTTATTTCTTCAGAATTTAGTTCCAAAATAAAACGAAGAAAGACGTTTTTGTTTATATTATATCAACACATGTGTTTTACGGACAATTTTTTGTATAGTAAACCTATTTTGTTCTATTCAACTCATATTGTTTTGACTCGCTTTAACAACGAAAGCTTAATTTTATTTACACTTGCTTTTTGTGGGTGTTTTTTCTGTTGCCGCGCTTTGTCCCGGCGTTCGCCCGTTTTGCCGCTGCATTTATTTCCAGCAACTAGTCTCTCATGCTCACTCCTGACTCTCGCGCCGCGTAAAATACATTTCTCTATATCACATATAAAAGCAGGAATATTACCAAGTTTACGACTGCGAGGGATAAACGCGCGCGTACAACACAACACAGTACACAGCGAGCCGCCCGCCCTGGCTGTGCGGCGGACGCGAGCGGGCGGGCAACACGTTGGAAAAATATTTACATTCCAAATGGTTTTCTCGACAATGTACACATTTAATCTCGTTAACGACTTCGCCGTACAAGAGAGAGCCATTGCCGTCGCACCGAGCACATACAAATTATTACTTTTATTATTATACTATGCTTAAAATATAAATAGTGAACGGCTATATTTGAATAAAGCGCCATTACACTCGCTGTTTTCGACGCGCGCGAAGCGAGCAAGCAAATTATTTTCTACTTATCATAAAAAGATGAGTGTGGTGAAGGCACGCATTCTGACGACTGTGTTCTGCTGACAACCGCAGCCCTTCGACCTTAGTGGGAGAGCTGAAGAAAAAATCTAAATATTCCATACGTATTTATATTTTATAGAAACCTTCAACAAAAAAAGCAAACGCAGCACGTTTTGCGGTTCAGGACGCAGACATCAATAATGTACGGCGATAATGCCGCGATCGGCAATCAAACATAGGCTGGAGCATTTTTCTGCTTTTTCCTCTTCTCATACAGAATTTATCCATCTCAAAAATTCGCTCAAATGTTGATCAATTCCCGGAAACTTTTAAAAATTCAATATTTTTTCCACCACTCATGCATACATCACTCCAAATCATCTCAGAGTGTTTAAAAAATCATCATATTTTTATTCAAAACAGTTGATGGTGTGTAATGACGTCACCGTTACAAATTTTTAAATTTAATGACAACACATTATTGTATTCTGTCATTATAATATATATTTTTTAAACTAACAATAAGTAGCTAAATAAAAAAAATATATCATTACCACACAATACAAATTTTAATGAATGCTGATGTGATGACCGAATAGGTCGACCAACAATAAGCGAACAAAACAAAAATGTTAAATTACTCGTCCATTTAACATTATTTGTTGCATTGTCGTCGGATTAGCTATTAAAATATTTTGAATATATATTTTCATAATTTCAATTGTTATTTTATTACTCTACGCAATAGAATTATAACAAAAAAAAATAAAACCAACATTTGTGCGGTGTGGAAGTTAGTGTTTAACATTCCAAGCGACAAAGCGAATATAAATATTTATAAAATGCGATACAAATCGACCCATTAACACTATTTTAACATTATTCATATTAATATTTATAAATATTTTTACGCGCGCTTGCGAAAGTGAGATATTTGTTGAAATATTCATGATTATCATCGTGCGCTGGTGCTGGTTCGTTTTTTGGTTTATTAGTTTTGATTTAGTTGCATATTAATTTGTGATTTTATTGCGTTCGATGTAATTTAATGTAATTTAACGACAAACGAGAGCAGCCGTTAGTTGGTTTCGTAGCGCGCCGTCATGTACTCGCCATTAATTATGCATCCGTTTCGTAATATGGCGAATAAAATGGGATAAAATAAATGAAAATAAAATGCAATAAAATCTCGTGTTTCTCGGCGCTGTTATTAATGATATTCATTTCATATTTATATCGCTTTCTAATGCGGTTTAATACTGTTTCTGATTTTCTTAATTCGCTCGATGACTGCTTGAGTGTCTGTCGAGGCGCATAAACAACGAACGCGTGCACGAATGCAACGTTGTGTGGCGACATTAATAAAGTAATAATAATCGACGCAGTATGAGCGGATTTAAATTATCAGTAACAATTTTTAACAAAATAAAATTCAGACATTTCTACAATGTTTTTAAAATTTACAGCATTTGTAAATACCCTGAATTTTAATTCTTACTGATTGAAATAGTTTTTACCTTAAAAATTCACTTTTATTAGTTTTTAACAATTATTTATAAAAATTATTAGTTGTGGTAGGGGAAGCTGAGTACGGTTAAAACACTTAGATGTATATTAATAGGTAATATATTGTTGTTTTTGTGTAAAAGCATTTTAATACTAATAACGTTTTGTTTTATCAGTTTTTTCGGTTTATATTAACAAAAACTTAAATAAATATATAAGCAGGTACTAAATAATTGTACTACCATATTGTACATGCACCAGTTTAAACGATGCAATACTCTCAATACTTTAACTGTAATCAAAATGATAATAATAGTAAAAACATAACAAACCGAACAAAAGTTTTTACTTTGTCGTCAAAAAACCTAATAAGGCCTCCTATAGAAAAACACAGCGCATAAAGGGTAATGAATACTCAAATTCGTGTGCTGACTTGTCCCCCGCTTTGTACACTCTTTGAACCCTTAACTTATCACACACGGTTCACGAGATATTGACCAATTATAACAATAAAAAGTTCAAAACTTTCTATACAATTTTAAATTTTGTTAGCTTTGAAAATACCCTGAATATTAATTATTACAGGTTTAAATATTTAAATATATTTTACTTTAAAAATTTATTTTTTGTATTAGTAGTTTTGAAAAATAAAAATATTGATAATATTTATTAGTTGTGGTATATAATTCACATAATATTGACGAATATATTAACTGATATTACACGATAATGTTCGCTTTCAATGCCAGCTGCCCTTGCTCCGTAAAATATTACGAAATGAACATGGAAATATAAAAAAAATTATAATCATTATTTTTACCGTACGATGATGCGAGTCTGGTCGTTTTCGGGCTGGAAAGGGTGCAAGACTCGTACACATTATTTTTTGTCATGACCAATGATGAAAATGTACATTACATATGTTTTAAATGTGTATCAAAAACGAAAAAAGTATTTCCGTTTGAACGCACGTAATTATAGAGAATTCGATGGTAATTTGCCACGCTTAGGTTATTATTTGTTTATTACGACGATCGGCAAAGGGCACAACGACAAAAGGTGTGTTATTCACTTTGGGGTAGCATAAAACACCTCTAATTGTTTTTTTTTGTGGTTAGTTTATAAAATATAAATTAATTTTTGGGGTTGAAATGTTAAGTTGAAATTGTGATTTTTTATTTAAAAAAAAAGGAATAATATTAGTTGTGGACATGTTAACAGTTAACACTTTTAACATGATGTTTTAGTGGATAAGAATAAAATTAGTATAAGTCGTAAAATGTCATTAACAATCTGGAAACCAGTTTCTTCAAAGGGTTTAGGTGTGTTGGTGTGTGATTTTTAGATTGTGCGACTTCACACTTGTTCACTGATCTTTTATTTGTCGGTTGATTATAAAGGTTTTACCTTTTACCTCACTTTAGTCTTTGCCTTTTCTTGAGCCTTGGTTGGAAGGAAATGTTGAGGTAGTGCTACTATACCTGGGGATTTGAGGTATCTAGGGATGGTAACTGGTAATGTGAGGTGATGATACCACATCGACCCAATGGTATTAAATATAACTCAAGTTGCCATAAAAAAATAAATTTATGAATTATCATTCCGATGCACATCTGTTTTTAGTGTTTCAGTTTCTATATTTTAGGTTATTATTAAATTCAGTGGTGTATTTAAAAACAGTTGAGCTGATTTCTAAGTTTGTTCTCACAACTTTATAAACTATATTTAAAATGTTCAATAGAAATATAAATTTATGAGGTTTAAAGTTATTTGTTTTTTTTTTGTTTCAGGTAAGTCAAAATTGTTGACATTTTGTTGTTATCTACGCTTGGAAATTAATGTGTAAGTTTTTTATTTATTTCAAAAAATGTAATGTGAAATTTTCTTTTATTTTAGTAAACCTAGAAAAATCAAAATCTAAGGGGTTGTTTGTTTTAATATATTCATGATGTGATTTCGTTGCATGTTTCAGCATGATGATAATATGGATGAATTTGTTTGAATTTTCTTGAAAATTACTTGATTCGCTTTCCGCTTTTCACTTAATACCAGTAAATCTATGGAAATTTTCATGCTGTAAACATACCTCAATCAGTATCCAACTAACTTAAATAGAGAAATAATTTTCGTAGGTTTTAGTTTCGAATTCGAATAAAATTGAAGTAACAACGTAATTTAACGTTAACTGGAGAAAAAATTGATTTTTTCTAGAATTACTTCTTACTGGCAATTTACTTAAAATTTTATTATTAAAATCACTATTTTTGATTTATTATTATTTTAAGTTGTAAATAAATATCTAAGTTTTTTTTTTACATATTAATTTCTTAATACGTTGCCATATTGCTTAATGTAGATTTACAACAAAAAACACTACACCACGTGCATAATACACGTGTGCATGGAGCGTGCAGAACGTTTTTTGTGTTGAACGTGTAAACAAAGCTTTGTGCTTTTTTAATCTTGGGAGATATCCACAATGCGCGACGAACTACCCTGCGTGCATCGCGTTTTAATGCGCGTTTTGTTTTGCTTTCTCTTCTTCTCGCGCCTGCATCTTTTTCTCACTTTAGGTTTCCATACTGAAACCAGCATCTTTACTAAAACAACTAGTGGTGCATTTTTTTGTTATTGCCGCATATAAAATATCACTCACATTAATTTGCAAGCGTAAATATGTATCATACAAAAACAAAGGATTCAAACTACAGAAAACATGAAAACTTGGATTTAGAGCAAAATATTTAAATTACTGGTAATCTAAATAATGAATTTTAATCATTTGATGTTTATATTTATTTTTTAGTTAAACAAATTACAAGTTTTTTACTTTTTTAATTTTACAAATTATTGAACATGAACTTAAGAAATTTTACCAGTATCCTGCAAAACTGGTGCGTTTTATGAAAAAAAGTTACTAAGGTAAAACGTAGTTTAGTTTATAATCTACAACTTTTGTTAGAGGCACTTTTTGATATTTTAATTAGGAATTAGTATTTTTATGGTTTTAAGTAAATTTTTGCACTTTAACTTTATTTTTTGTCAACGGTAACATTTTACAGTTTTCTGCCGAACTGGTTCCTTTTACGAAAAAAGGTTACTAAGATAAAATGTAGATTAATTTATTATCTACAACTTTTGTTATAAACAAATTTTCATATTTTCATTAGAAATTAGTGTTTTTAAGGTTTAAAGTAAATTATTACACTTTGATTTTACTTTTTGAAAAAAATTAAATGTTACAGTTTTCTGTAAAAGTGGTGCGTTCTATGAAAAAAGTTACTAAGGTAAAATGTAGTTTAGTTTATTATTTACAACTTTTGTTATAAACATTTTTGATATTTTAATTAGGAATTAGTGTTTTAATGGTTTTAAGTAAATTATTGCACTTTAACTTTACTTTTTGTCAACGGTAACATTTTACAGTTTTCTGCCGGACTGGTTCGTTTTACGAAAAAAAGTTACTAAGAAAAAATGTAGATTAATTTATTATCTACAACTTTTGTTATAAACATATTTTCATATTTTCATTAGAAATTAGTGTTTTTGAGGTTTAAAGTAAATTATTACATTTTGATTTTACTTTTTGAAAATAATAAAGTTTACAGTTTTCTGAAAAATTGGTGCGATTTATGAAAATGTAATTTAGGTTATTATCTATTACTTTTGTTATGAACAATTTTTGACATTTATAATTTATAATATAAATTAATGTTCTTGATGTTTAAAATTCAAAGTAAAAAAACGTTGTTTTCGAATGATATTTATTGTTAATTTAAATAATGCATTTCAATCATTTGCATAGACATTCACAACTTAAAAAATATATAAAATATACACATATTTCAGTAAAATATGTGAATATGTAGATATTATATTTATTTTTTTTATTTATGGAAATAACAAGTTTTATACCGGTTTTAGATTTATACACATGATAATAATCGAACCAGTAAATTATACTATAATAGAAAAACAGTACATGAAATCAACATTACATTGTCTACATAAACAAAGGTCTATTATTTTGATGGCTAATACATTTTTTCATCGCTTCACTTTGCGCATTACTCGCTGCCTTTGCCCACGGGTTGAATAAATTAGGTTTTTTGTGGTTTGTATTGAAATAAAACCAAACTCAACTCCAGGGACATAAATATCATTAAAATAACGAACTGTAAGTAACTTACAGGTACAAAAAAAACAGTGAGTTATTCTATATTTATTTACTGCACAAATGCATTTTTTTCAATTTTCTTTAAATTTTGATTGATTATTAATGCTACAAAAATCAAAAGAATTTCAACAAAATAAAAATTTGTTATGAAAGGTGTGTGTTTGTTTGTGTTAGTTGTTAAATTGTGCGTCTATATTTGCACAAGACTACATACAACGTGTGATCAACTTATTTAAGTTTGTACTTTTCAGTTTGTTCGAAATTAAACTCCAACTTAAAAGTCGAAGTTTGCTTAAGTGAAAGTTCGAAAATGTGTGAATAAGATTGTTTGTAATGCTTGTACTATACTTGCTCTGCTCTCAGTCATTTCAGTGTTGGTATATTGTGTATATATCTCTATATATATTCGAGTACATTTATGTTACAGGCGAAGTTAATATTTGAGTGCAAGTTTGAATAATGTGACTTTGTAAATAGCCCGTCTGTATTTTATCGCTTTGTTGTAGGAATATAGACGTTAATAATGACATTTCCACTCGCACAATTCGCCTAATCTCATTAGAATGCGCGATATAAATTAAATTACGACTGCTTTCATTAGTTGCCGACTGGTTTTTGCGATTTAATTGAGAACATGATTTAAGTCGTGCAGATTAATGCGAAAAGACTGCGAATCTGCGCATGCACTGATTTAGTTTCACCACCAGAGTCAATGCCTCCAACTGCATATTATATTATGCATTAGCGAAATGCGCCGCCGCCACGTGTACACTTTAGCGGCGCGTTGTAATCCCTCGCAGTGTGTTTCTTGCATATTCCATTAATTGTATTGCTTGCCGATGTTCGACGTGAATATTTGAATGTGGCAGTGCACTGCATCATAGAATATGCAACCGACGTTAACCTACATACGTCACAACTCATCAGACGTGGTTATTTAAACTAAAAACTTAATTTAGTACGACTAGTAGTTAATAGGTGGCGTTACTAGCTAAATGTTACGTTTGATTATGTTAAGTTATGTTAAGAAGTAAAATCGTTGTAAACTTGTGTAAAACATACGTTTTATCGTTGGTGTGGAACAGTAGTAGACGCGTTGTGATGCACGTATAGTGATTGTGGTGAGTACAGAGAGATCCGTCCGGATAGATAGCTCTCACTCGCGGGCCACAACTCGCCGTTCTCTGTGTTGTGTGGTGTCGACGGGTCGTCGCGTGCCGCGACTATCCCGCAACACGCCGTAAATCAGCGTGGATGCGTGCGTAACTTTAACTTTAACCCATCGCATCACGACAAGCCCGTAAATTCACTCGTAAAACTATGATGATGGGCCGTGTGATGCTGGCTCGTGCGGCAAAAGCTCAGAAGCACGGTTAACTCGCGACATTTGTCGGTTGCCATGCGACGCGTAGTACACAAGCGAGGATTCTTCTTCCTACGATTAACCGAGTGGTGTATTCTTCGTTGGCGGGAGTTTAACGTTCGAACGCTTGCGTTTGCTTTGCCTCGCCAGATTTTACAGCTTTTTCAGGCTCTGTACGCGCGCTTTACGCGCTTTTTAGTCGCTTTTTATCACTTTACCAACCGCGCTTAACGGAGTTTAACCGTGCTAAACCGCCAATATCACTTTCATCTTTTGGTCGCGTTTGCACAACATCACAACATAATTCGGCACTAAAAAAGCTCGAAATTTGTAAGATTAATTTAAACTATTCACGTACAGAATGTAGCACCTGCAACTGCAACCTGTAAGTTTAAGAATGCGTTAAATAAATATTGAATTGTTAGTCTGCTGCACCTTTCTTGATTTTTTTTACGTTGATGAGTTCAACAAAGTTTAAAACTCAAATGTTTTTTTATTTAAAAAAAATTGTGTGCAATTAAAGAAAAATAGAAATAAACAAGTAAATTGTATTTTATATAAATATTTAAACCGGTTTTATTTACACGATTATTTCATCGAGTGGTATCTCGGTGCAAGTGTGCAGATCGTTCATATCCCGCGTAATAAAACATAATTGATTTATTTATTTAATTCAATCGCTATTACACACACAAACACACACGCAGAATAGCAAACAAGCATTTTTCCACGCGGATGCGCAACACATCGTTGTGGCCATTTAGCACCACGGTTTGTATACATTTTGTATAAAATTGTGAATGTAAAATTTAAATATTTTTACGCTGACTAACGTATCAATAATAATGTTCTGCCGGCCGACAACGGACATAAATAAAAAATGATTATAAATAATAGCGCTTTTATAGCGACGATTTTTGAGCCCATTGTTGTGACGTTAACGAGCAGTCACAAAAAATAAAATTGAATATTTTATTTTTATTTTATCGCGCGATTAATGAATTTATTACAAAACATTATAAAAATCAATTGTTTTTAATTATTTATTAAAAAAAAATATTAAAAATAATTTATAGTGATAAATATATCCGAATTGCATAATTACAGAAGCAGCGCCATCTAGTTTGCGTTTATTAAATGACTCTTTATTTGAAATGCGTTTGTACTTGTTTTGTTCTTGCATGTTCGGTATAATTTGCTATGAATTATTGACGCGTTTACACTTTTATAATAAAATATAAATACATTCGATACACGATGCATTTATTGATAAACACATGAACAAATGCGTTTTATCGAGTTTCTTTGGAAAGACTCGAACTCGAAGCCGCAATGAATAATACATTAGGAAAACAATTTCTAACATTTACTATTATCATCGGATAATAATATATGTATATGCATAAAATATAAAATTTGATTTCTATACGCTGTGAAGGAAAATTGTTTGTCATAAATTTTAGTTTACAATGGTGTTTATGAACGATATACGATAGGACTAACATAATTCAAACTATGTTTTATTTTTTAAATATTTTATTTTTTGATTTATTCCTACATGCAATTTGTTATAAAATATTGAGGGTCTGGTTACTTTAACAATCATTTATTAAATTTATTAAGTTTTTTTTATATTAAAACACCCAAAACTACTACTTTTACGAAAAATATCAAAAAATGTTGATAACAAAAGTTATTTATAAATAAGTAGTGCAACAAGTACATTTTGTTCCGTTTTTTTAAACAAAAACACAGAACCACTATTTTTAATTAAGTTTTTAACAAACATTGTTCATAATTAAATAAGGAATATTTTATCTTAGCAAATTTTTTAGATAAAACTCACCAATTATGATAAAATCATCAAAAAAATAACATCAAGTTATTTGTGACAAGTAAATATAATTTTGTTTTTTTGCACAAAAGTACAAGAAATTGATATGTTTAGTTAGAATATAAAGAAATGTGTCTAACAAAAGTTGTCCGTAATAAACTAATTAACATTTTATTTTAGTAACATTTTTTTGTAGAGTGTACCAATTATTCTAGAATCACACGCAAACACAAACATTATGCAAATAAATATTATTTCATTTTTTGCATAAAAGTACATGAAACTTCTATTTTAGGGTGGTTAATTTTAATTATATTTATAAAACAAAACTTGTTCGTAATAAAATAATAAATATTTTATCTTAGAAATTTTTCTTTATTATCAAAATTTGTAGTTTTTCACTTTTAAACTCTCAATACAACAATTTATAAAATACATACATAAAAAATGTTTATAACAAAAGTTATTCGTAATAAACTAACATTTTATGATAAAACTTAGCAATTTTGATAAAATCACAATAAAGTGATATGTACATTTTATTCCTGTTTTTGACGAAAAGTATAAGAAGATAGTATTTTTAATAAAAATATAAAAAAATGTTTAACTAATGAATCGTCGTTTATTAACAATTATTATAATGAAACATGGTCTGTATATGAATTATAAATTGATAGAAATTCCAATAAAAATAAATATCAATACTGCCGATATAAAATACATTAATATTAAATTATAAATCGTATACTAATGTTTTAACGCATGCGATGGTGGTTTACACCATTCCACAATATAATGTTTTTATCATATTTTATTTATCGCATTAATCAAACATATATTCTAGTACGAAAAAAAGGGAGGAAGCACACAAACCAAAGCTAAAATATGCATGAATGCCAAGATAGAATAGACGTGTATATATTTTATTTATATACCTACGTTATAGAAATATCTAGTAAATTCGTAAAGTCGTATATTAATACAACATGAATATTACATCGCCGCTGCGGTCATGCTGCTCGCACGGACGTTTTGTTGTAAATCTAAAAGGTTTTATCAAAGTTTTATTGCGACGAGCGCAGTGCAGTGGTGGTAACTTGGTAGGGTATTCTGCATAAATGATAATTCGCACAACTAATATTTGCCAAGCGGCGCGGGGGTGCATTATGCATTCGCGCTCATCTAATATGGATGGATACACGAGTCCAGAATTAATATATAAATATATAGATATACGTATAGGACGACGGCGTTGTTGGCGGCGCGGCGTCTGGCTGTCTGTAATTTTGATGTCATGTCACACTCTGGCTTTTTAAATGACTAATATTTAATTTGTAATTTGCGAAGGGTAAAAAGTGTAGGCGATTAATTATTCAATATATTCACATTAATTGGAATTAATGTTTTTCTCAGTAGCAGGTATGAATGTAATTTAATTTATAATCATTACAACTTGGTTTGTTCGTTATGTGAATTACATATTAGTTTGTTAATAGTTTCATTTAAAAAGGGCAAATATATATGAGCATTGGTGCGTTTTACATCAGTTACAACTTGCTACTTCGCACGGTCAAACTCTACCAGAATTAATTATTCAAGGATTGCGCAATAAATACGATTACATCTATTATGATATTTCGTAATTATAAACTGCAATGCTGGGAAGTAATTATTTACCTTTTGTTGCGTTGCTCAATTGCTCTTAAATAATGTAATCAATTTTAGTTTTTTTTATTTTAATATTTATGTGCGGTACTTATTTTTTTAAATTAAAACCTAAAAATTCTGACATAAACTCATATAACTACTACTTTTAAACAAAATATCAAAAAATGTTTATAACGAGAGATTTGTGCACTTAACTAATAAACGAATTATCTTAGTAACATTTTTTTAGAGGACACACAGTTTAGCTAAAATTATCTAAAAGATTTTGTCTCT
Organism: Atheta pasadenae; assembly: GCA_030264155.1. Classification (NCBI taxonomy): domain Eukaryota; kingdom Metazoa; phylum Arthropoda; class Insecta; order Coleoptera; family Staphylinidae; genus Atheta; species Atheta pasadenae. The sequence goes on from JARJDS010041817.1 coordinate 87,013, forward strand.
ATTTTTTGATTTTTGAAAGAAAAACTTTAAAAACTACCATTCAAAATAAAAATATCAAAAAAATGTATAACAGAAGTTTTGTACAATTAACTACAATTTATCTTAGTATTTTTTTTGAGAAAAAGAAGTTATTTTTTTAATAAAAATTATCATGTTTTGTTAGGCAAAACCTCAAAAAACTAATATTTCCAATTAAAATATAGGAAAATGTTTATAACAAAAGTTGTTCAAAATTAATTAATAAACAATTTATCTTATTTAATTTTTTGATCGAGAGCAGCAGTTTTGGTAAAATCGCGGAAAATAAATGTCAAAAATTGCACATCTGTCAAAAATTCTTCACCATGTTTTGCGAAACAACATCACAATAAACTACTGTTCATAATTAATAGATAAAAAAATGTTTGTAACAAAAGTTGTTCTAGATTAACTAATAAATATTTTATCACAGTAACATTTTTTGATAAAAATTACCAGTTTTTATATATCCACAAAAATAAATGTCTTGGTACTTATGCCAAGAATAATTTGCCTTGTTTTGAGAATAATAACATTAAAAACTAACATTTTCAATAAAAATATTTAAAAAATTATAACAAAATTGTCACCAATTAACTAATAAACAAATTATTACAAATTAGTAAAATTTTTTGAAAAACTATGATCTTTGTGATAAATTTACTAAAACTATTTCAATTAACAAAAAATAAACAATAATAATTACAAGTCCTGTATACTTATATATAAAGAAAATATATAGGAGTATCCAAATATATTTATAAATCTGGGGCTGTGAGACCAAGACGTTAACGCTCCCAAGAAATTAAAAATTCGACGTTTCCACTCCATCGGCTGCGCACCACTTGCATGGAGCCTCTTGAAGTTGTTTCCACTTCTCTCCCTTCGGGCGCGACCGCACCGAAAAAAGATATAAATAAAAACTTATTTTAAAACACTTTATTTTGTTTAGCTTATAACTTATACATGCCTTGCATTTATAATATATACAACGTCAGAAACGAATTATATTTGAGCCGGGGAAGAAAGAGCATTCCGCTCCGACCTCACATAAATATTCCGGCGAACTTAGAAAATAAATATACAAAGCATTTAAGATTTATTATTTATTGGACATAAATTATTTAAACGCATTTCAAGAAAGCAGCCAGTACTTGATATTATTGTGTGTGAAATACAAATGTGTCCAGCTGTTACCCAGATTTCTTAAAAACAGCATTTCTGTGTGTGGTTAAGCCCTAACCCTAAAATTTTAATTATAGACACTTTTTTGTTTTGAACTTTGTTTGTAACACAAAAACAAAAAATAAAAAACAAATGACTGCTACATATTTATTGAAGTTGTTTTGGATACAGGTATGAAAAACGTACTTGTCATTACGAATAAAACAAATGAATGATTGAAATGGATCGCTTTTTATTTTGGTATAGGTGAATGCTGGTTTTTTCGTCGAGCATGTGTGTGAGTTTTGTTTCGCCGTATTGAATGTTTCACGTATGGAATGTGTGGATTTTAATAAAATATCTGGTGTTATATTAATACATATCTATCTATATTCTATGCATACATAGTGTGTCGCGTATCAATATGGAGGAAGCTGACTGACTGACTGACAAAACGAGTGATATTTTTTTTCGCGTTAAACATTTCCATATGTGTGTGATATCGGCGTGTATGTACACTTGCTGATATTCAGTATTAGTCTATTTGTCTAGCCAATACGCGCATTATTAATAACGTTTTTTGGCTGGCGCACATTTTTTATGCGGGGAATGTTTTATAGAATTTAGCTGGTTTTTTTTTTTGGTTGAAGTGAAATCGAACTCGGGCTTGCATTTTTATACATACTAGATGTGGAAATTAACGCGACTAAACAAAAAAATCGGGTGAGTTTTTTTGAAAAAAAAAATTGTATATCCGCTTTGCGCTGCGCATATATTCATTGACGTTTTATATAAAAATTTCATGAAATACACTATGTCGGGTATGGCCGGGCTGGGAAAAAATGAGCGAACAAAAATAAATTAAATAACGCCTATCAATATATATTGCGAATCGGTCTGCTGGCGATGTATGTCGGTTCTGTTCAGTATTTCATATTCAATTAAGAAATTTCATTTTGTATCGCAGAAATTCACAGAACATGCGGCAGTGGTGGCTTCAAGGGGGTGGTTTTGGGTGGGGGCTTGTCTGGTTTCAGATATGTTATATTTCTGTATTGAATTGGGAAAAGTTTGTATTTTTATTTTATTTTACTCGTTTACTGTATGTCACATGTCTGGAATACTTTTATAACTTTGGAAGATATTAAAGTTATTAAATTAGGTTGATATTTGAACATCAAAAAGGGGTATTTCTAATAAAAATATCAAAAATTTGTTTTAACAAAGTTGTTGGGAATTTTATTGGGAACAATTTATTTTAGTAACTTTTTTTGATAGAATTAACCAATTTTGTTAGAATCACTCATCAAACAAAAAGTTACTTTAACAAATCTTGTACATTTACCTCACTTTTTTTCATTCTACCACTAAAATATATTATTTCTAATTTAAATATTTAAAAAAAGTTTAATTACAAGTTGTTTGTTATTTAACCCTCTACATTATATCTAAGCAAGATTTTTGATAGAAGTCATCGGTTTTATTCAATTCACTAAAAAACAAAAAGTTACGGTATCAAAACATGTAAAATGTTCTTGGTTTTTTTTCATTCTGACATAAGAAACTACTGTTTTTAATTACAATTTGAAAAAATAGTTCAAGTAAAAGTTGTTCTTTATTTAATACTCTACATTTTATCTTGGTGATTTTTTTGATAAAACTCACCAGTTTTGCTTAAATCCTTCAAAAGTAAAAAGTTGCATTAACAGAAAATGTAATACCTATGTGAAGTTAGCAATGGATTTCAGGTAGCCCAGCAATTTATTTCCCCATAAGAAATACATGGAGTCTTCACAAAATGTCAAATTTCACAGTCATGCAGTTGAGTCCTGCA
>JARJDS010041831.1:0-27892 GCA_030264155.1 Atheta pasadenae
ACGCGGTGCGGTACATCTGCTCGCTAATTATAGCGAAATGATATCTGCGCGCGCGGTCGCACATTAGAATTTGGCAAATTGCTCCGTATTTAAGTCGGCAATGTAAATTAGCATCCACACCAATTTGACATCTGTTTACGACCGCACTGTGATTCGTCAGTGATGCCGATATTCGATTTTCAGAAATTGTAATTTTAGCTTTTTAGTATTCCGGAGCAATTGCAGATTGATAGCTAAGGCAAGGGTTAAATAAACATGGTTTGCATAGTAATTTTTTGTTTGATTGGAAGTCATTTGAATGTAATTATTGGGTTGCAAGAAATAGAAATGATATTTAGTTGGAGCGGATGTTTGCGAATGGTTTTCAAATTTTAAAAGAAGACACGCCGGATATAGACAATTGAGAATTTGATTTATGCCAACATTTTTTTCTTTTTCTTGGACCATTACAACTTTAATGTCTTGCCGCTAAGAATGTTAGTGTTTGAAAGCATTTAGCACCCTTGTGAATTTCAAATTTTTAATTCCCAATCGGGTCGTTAGTTTTGGTAACAGTTTTCGGAAATTTTAACCTACCGTGTGAATTCGTACAAATAGAAAACGTTTTGAATCTAGTGTTTCTTCCATTTTAGTGTTGCAACTGTAATGGATTGTTCGATTCGATTACGCATGCGCCCGCCAGCTAACAAACGTATAGCTCAGAGCGGTGCATAAAAAATATTTTAGTTAAATAAATAAAAGCATGGTAGCGTTGGCGCACGGGGCGTAAAGCACACCGTCGCTGAACGGCCGAACGAATTAAACTTATTTATAGGGACGGTGGCGGCGCGTATATGCATACATGCACGGGCCGATCGGGCGGGCGCGTTCGCGCGTGCATTCATTGTGCGCGCGCGTATAAATAACGCAAGCGAAGCGATCGCCATTAAATTATGTGCGCCTAGAGCTCTGCGTAAATGTAATACGTATATCCTCGCGTGAAGCAAACGTTTCTTCGGTGCATGGCGTACACTCCGGAGTACCGTTGCGTTTGTGCACAATGCGCACACCTATCAGATAAAGCGCCATGCCGCACTGTGTTCGCTGCTGCGGTTTTAATTAAATTTACAATTAGCGTCTCGACGTGCACCCGCTAATTAATACGTGGGTCCTCTCTCGGGGAGGGAACTAGGAAATCGTCGTCGACAACGACGGCGGCGGCGGCCCAGAGGAAAATATTAGTCTCGGCTTGGAAACTAAAGTAAACGAAAGCTTGGTGAATAGATGGTAATAAATTTGCTTCTTTCTCTGCCGACTCCGCAGCCGTTCTTACTAATTGCATACAAATCAAGGGGGCAAACTACACCGCGTTTTGCCCTACTCGAATGGCGCTATCTTAATCTGAATCTGCCGGTTTCTCAATTCGTTGGCGATATTCAATTGAATCGATGCCGATGTTACTTCACTGATGCTGCAAATCCAAATCGAATGCCTAATAATGGCATTTCTGCCTGTTCCTGTCTTTTGCTGCTAAAGTTTTCTTGTATGTACTATCTGTTATCAGCGCTTTTGACAAAATGGCGAAACAGTTTGAACACGAGCGCGTGTAGTGCGCGCGCTAAGTGATGGAAAGTAACAACATGCTGACGAGGTAACGCGACAAAAGACCCTCGCCGGGCTCTTCGGTGAAATATGCGCGCACACTATAATGCTCTAGTTGGCGAACGGCTCGACTAGTAACGTTCATCCGAAACACAAGGTGATCGATTCCCATTCGCATGTCGCACTGCTCGCGCCGCGCGTTATACTTTTTTCGCATATTCGGATCAAAGCGACATGTAAATGCACTTAACGCCGGACGGGGTCGCGCTGACAGCCTACAAGAATGCACTTATGCAGAACACATCTGTGCTAGGCTACACGCGCTTTTACTACTTCGCAACGCGGCGCATGGCTAGGCGAGACGGATGCAGGACGTCGTCGAGGAGGCGGTGAGTAAACGCGCGATATGCTTGCTGACTCTTCTCCTGCCTTGATTTCCTTTCTGACATTTCTTCCTGTATTCGCAAACACTACAGACATAAATGGTTACTTTAATAAAACTATACAAAATCTTCTAAATTTTAACCTGAAAATCTCTAGCCCTTATGTTAGGTTATGTTTGCTGTTTCGAGTTTTATGTGAATTTAGAGAGGTTAAGTTAAGTTTAGGGTTTAGTTTGAATCTAATAGTTGCTACTTGATCTTCCAGACGAAAAGTAATGAAAGTAAAGGGCATTCATTATAAGATCTTGATAAAGGTGGTCCGTGCTGATGCGGAGGAGTGCGCTTATTGCGCGCGCGGAGACTTCTTCAGTGTCGTGTGTCGCCGCGCGCCTGGCCCGCGGGCTCCGATGCGACTTATTCTAGATTATTGTAATCCTCCGCCACACACGGCGATCGCCAGATAGCTATCGACGTTTTCCCATCGAGCGATCGTTTGTTGCTAATTGATTTCACTATATTACCGACTGCTACCACCCGTTTATCTCGAAGGGACACAAAGCGCACACACGCGGCGCACACTTCTTAAGCTTCTTGGCTTCCAACGTACACTGTGACATTTCAAAGTAGCTTTTTATATTGCCATATAACATTTTCGAATACATTTATAAGCCAATGTCAATATTGATGTTCTTACTAGGGTAATCCTGATCACATAGATAGATACATTTTCAAATGTTTTGATAAATGAAAACTTTAGTAGCTCTTTGCTTCCAATTAGATTACTGGTATTGAATTGGATCTTCCTATTTTTGGTTGGAATTCATAAAACGTATCAAAATATTAAACAAATAACTATATTTTCTTGCATACTTTTCCTGCAAAGGAAGTCAAGTGAACATTGACGAAGAACGTTGTATCCGACGACGTTGCGGGATTAAAATTCCACTGCAAACGCATACACATCCTGACGTTGGCTTGATTAATCCCTGTTCTATATTTATAAATCGTTCTGGCATGCGAGCGTATTTACAAACATCGAGCGCGGCCGCGTCGCGGCGATTTGAACGTCTATAAATTGTACATAACTAACGCGGCGGTGAAATTAAACTGTTTTGCCGTTTAGATGATGGGGAAAAAATAAAGCGAAGCGAAAAAAGTGAACCGAAAATTCCTGCGGCGATATATCTTCTCGTTGACTCGAAAAATACTAACATTGCTAACAGAGACATAAATTTCTTTGCGGGAAAACTTATGTACGACAGGGATTTTTAACTCCTACAAGCGTCAAAAGCGTTTCCACAACGATTTCGACATAATTAAGAATTTTGATTTGTAGGCTTTGGGATAAAATGTAAAATAACGCGAAATAATTAGAAGAACTTTGATCTGGTTCGGTATTATAATGATAAAGTTATTATAAAATAATTTACTCCGCTTGTATGTAGTTTAGTTGTGTATTGAATAAAATGTTAATATAATTTTAAGGAAGCAAGGAGTAATAACAAGAGACTGGAACTGAAAATTTCAGTGTTTTACTGAGTTATTACATGCAATCTATAAAGTGGAAGATCTCGCCTTGACGATAAAAAATGGTTGGAAGCTCGGTATTAAGCTCGCCTGCGATTATTGACGAACGCGTTGCATATAGCGCTACTTATCTTTACGAGTATCAATTTAGTTATAAATTACCGCCGCGCAAAAATATTATTATTAGGTGCACTTTTATTGCTGCGGCGTGTCGTCGTTGATACAATGTGTACGCATATTCAACAACACCAGCCAACCCATGTCAATAAGCTTTGATGTTTTGGTCACTTTTGCTCTCGCGTTGTGCCCGGAGGTGCGCGGCTCGTTGCGGCTTGTTTCGCCATTACCAAGCGATTAATGCCGGATATTCGATAATTACCCACGACGCAAGACATTAATGGAGGCATAACTAAACGCTAATGATTTAATTATTTAAATTTCCAGTCATTAATCAGTTGCGTGTGCCCTGGCTTTTGCACGCGGCGAATGCATCTTGGTTGGCGTTGAAATTGTAACAATGTGCGCTGAAGGTACGCAAAGGGCAATAAAGTGTTATAAGCTGAGGTCAATTGGTAGTACTGTACCTACCAAGAGTGGTTTACTTATAATGTAAGTAAAGCTGAAAGAGTGTGCAGCGGTGGTGACTTACGATTATTAGTAATTGAACATTGTAGTCGACGGGGACCGGTACGGGCGGGTATACTTGCCCGGCGATCGGTGCACTGCAATAAAGTAGCGGTCAGCAGAGCGCGCGCAAGAAGGATCCTAGCTAGGATGTTGGGTTTGTTGGGAAAGAGGGCGCCGACTGTGTGTGTGTCCCCGCATGATAAACATCGGGGCCGTGCGCGTCTCGTTTGTTTGTTTATTGTATAATGCAGGACGCACGCCCTGTCGATGAAAAACGAACAAATACGGTTGAAAAACAAAGTCGTTAAGTGCACATGACTTAAGTACTTAAACAAATTAATTTTATGGAATTGACAAAATTAACTCCAAACAAGAGCATACAAATAAAATGCAAAATCTCGGAGTTATTTATTTGTTTGGTTAATGTTTGTGTCAATAATTGATTTTTGAGTTGTATTTGTTTTTCTTTGCAACACTCTGTTGTGGTAGGTGTGACAGGGAACTGTAGACGATGCCCAAATTTGATCACTGACACATTTCCTATAAATCACTCTTTCAGCGCTGCAGAGAACCGTTCGGGTGGTGCCTGGTCTCGCGGACGCTTAATTACAATGTCGAAATGCAATTATGATTTTGTTGAAATTTATAGCTTCTTTTGTTATTTATCAATTCGGGGCGTTTGGACATGCTTCCGTTGCGCGTTCGCCTCGAGGGCGCCCTCGCTAACTAACCACATTACAATATCAATATATAATCCTTTTAAACATGTTGTTTTATTGAGTTTCTCCTGATTGCCTGATTATCTGCTGTGATATTTCTATATGTCAATAAGCCACATAGGTATAGAGAGACCTATAGCATGTAGAGGGCGTTACCAGCGAGTACTAACTAACAAACCAGGTTTTGCTCTCAATTTTATCCTCTCATTTCGAGTCACAAAAAATCCGTTTTTTGTGGATCATTGTTTGTCTTTTTGATACTCCGTTGCTATCGGGTATGACGAAATGACGGACACTGTTGAATACAAGGGAGACCAATTAGCCTGATACAATGGAGTTGTTTGGTGGGATTTTGTGCGACTTGCTGTTTTGGAACGATTTTGTTATTTTTTGGACGCTCGCGGGGTAACAGCGCCCTAAAAACAATGAGCTAATGACAACCGAAAGAAAATGTCGGAATAATGAGCGTGCGCTCGGTGCTTTCTAGTCTCTTCCTCTTTGTGAAAGCACGTCGTGTAGCCTTCCGGCTACAATTTCACCTACGAGTGCCCTTCTCGCATGAGTGATGCTGCTTGCTCTTTATTTCGACTAACGGGCGCACATCCTCGGTTGTACATTCGTTTAAATTTCTGGGCTTTGTGCGTTCCGGATAACAGGAGCACTCCTTAAACTCTTAGAGCATCGGAACAATAAAACACAAGATGGCGCCGACGCGGCATAATCATAGTTCCTTTTTAGTTCAAATACATCTTAAAGGACAATGTCTTGAAATAAACGTGGCAACTATTCGTTGGATCTATGCATGCACTTTAAGTTTCGATATAAGAGCCTCAACCTGTAAAACAGTGGCTATTGTTTCCACGCAGTTCGTATTTTACACATTGGCGAGTCGGAATTCCCACGGTGCGCTTAACGGTGCGCAGCGATCGCGTTCACAAAGAATGCGGCCATTTTTTTTCTTCGATTTTGCGTTGTGGACTCTGAAACAAAAAGTGTAATGTACCCGTATTCAACAATTATGGAAGCAAATGGGTAGGTTTTATAAACATTTATTATACAAATTATGGCTTTAGATATGAACATAAAACTTTATTTCATTTTGTGATTAACTTTTTTCTCAAAAATAAATTGTTACTTCTGCAAACTTCGCAAGTGGATAGCAAAGACAAGCGGGGTAGTTAAAAAATAGTATCTTGATTAGACCTAACAAATATATTTAATAAATAAATTAATAAATGCTGTAAAAACGCATGTAAAAATTTAATTAAATTCAACCCGTAGTTTTCTAAGTTATTAACATCCAAATGAGTTTCATAGAATTTTGCCTATCAATATCAATTTTATTACCAATTTATTTATAATTTTCTTTAATTACTACCCGCGGTGTGGTAATAGGAATATAGTTTTTATTCATGCTTACTATAAATATGGTACGAACATATTGGCTCAAACTTTTAGTGCTTCCAATTTTCTTACGAATAATTTAATTTAATAACAAATAGATGTTACCCACATCTTATTTTAACCTGCAAGTCTTTTTTTTTCAAGACTAAAGTGTAATTGATTTCTGTAGATACTATAATTGAATACTTATTAAGTAAACTGTCGTCAATACCAAATATGAAATAGTTGTACTGTTATTAATTTAACTCTTCAGATCTAATTGGAAAGCAATTTGACATGGCATCAAATTGGTTCCAAATTGAATCTAACTGCTGAGTGTTGTGTTGAAAGGTCTGCGCCGAATGGCGATGCTGTGTTTCTATTATTACTCCCGCAATGGTGTCTTATTAATATGCGCCCGAAATAAAGAAGTGCATCGGCGGCGCGATGTGTCAGGGTAGATAAATCGGACTTTGGGAGCTGCTACTGCTGCCGCACATGCACTCTATATCGCCGGCTGTTGTTGCATTCTCGACCACAGTGCAGCACCGATGCGACGGCAATTTGTCGTGCGATTTGCGCAGGAATTAAGCGGGTTGATTGAAGGGCAGGAGTGTTTAGTGTGACGTGCGGAGTTCACAAATAACTCAACTCGCGCGGGCTGCAACGCCGGCGGCGGTAAAGGTGGTCGCGTCCTCTAAAGTGCTCCTGGCAGCGCTGACACTCCGACACAAATTTTGAATTACTGCCGGCGACGTGTATAAATCGCCTCCATTTCTGTGTTTCCTTTTGTTTTACGGAAATTTACCACCACTTAGCTTGTTGTCTGGTAAAAATGAAGGAAACTTTCGAGCGGCGGCAAAACGAAAGCAAATTTTGCTTGTTTTGATGTTATTTTTAATGTCTCAATATAATCGTTTCGTTTGTTGGGCTCTGGATGCAATTGTTTTGATGGCGATGGTGTGCTCTTCTTGCCCGAGATACTCGAAGATATCCGCGGCTGTAAAAACGTTGCAACATAATACACACGTATCAGATCGTTATCGGTTTGCCGCGCGTATTGTGTGCATAATACGCTCTTGGACTGCGACGCGCGCGTATCGACAATGGAATTCGATGGATCCTTCAAACAATGGATCGCGTTTCCCCGGCACACTGCGTTTAGAGATCCTTCTGGCATGATACGGCGATGCGGCGCAATCTTTTCGTATTTGCATTTTCTGCATATGTAACTGTGTGGATTTGGTTTGATACGTGTTATTTATTTTTACATTTTTAAAGTTTTATTTAACGATTTAATCGTAAGGTTTTTTTTTAAATAAAAGTACAGTAATCTTGGGCGGCCATTTTGTGATACAAAACAAAATTAGTCACTTATTCTCGATCGGTTTATTTATGTTTACATGCTTAGTGAACTCGTCGAATACAATGTAAGGCAGCGACAATTTTTATTCGCGCTTGCATGCTTTCTCGTCCGTTACTGGCTCAGTCTGCCCACTGAAATATTCAAGCATCTTGTCGACGACGTTGAGGGCGTGATCTAAATCTTTTAACGTAATTTACTAGTTATTTATCCGCAACATCAAATTCTGGCAACGCGCCATAACGTCACGGTGCTCCACGGCTCGACGCGAACGAGCGAGTAACTAATTTATTGGCCGTGGCGAAAATCTCAAAGCACATTCTTCACCAGCTTTTCTCTCTGACTGCAAGCATGCAGCCAGCAGCCACAGAGAGCGAGCCTCTTTCCCTTGGCGCTGCCAACCAGCCCTGTACGTTTTTCTTCGTAAGTTGTTCAGCATAGTTTAATTTAAGTGTGCGCAGCTTAAACATGACCAAACTGATATTTGATGCGTGCGCTCACGTATAAATCACTCGCGCCGATTTCTCAGTTTATTAAATCTCCGAAGCGGTGTATAATTGCAATACACATGGATGCATAAATCATGCACGACAAACACCGGACATTTATCAGCGCCAGCAGTGGCTTGGCTGAAGTTCTAGCTTGCGGCCAGCAGCCACCGACTTGAATTACTTACGGAGTAATTCAATTCTGCTGCGCACGGCGCGCAAGGCGATGATGCTTACTAATGAACTCTTCGAATCACTTCTCTAAACATGAAGAAGTGTTATCGAGATCAATTTTGATGTAAAATGTTGCATTTAAACAAATATACAACTGTTTTGTTTAATAATTAATTTTCTTAAGACGAGTTCTTAGAGGTTCCTCATTTCATAAAATCTTTGTTTTTGTATTCTGGATTTTAAATTTTCTTCAGTTTTAATCATTTAGTTGTTTAGGATTTTGTTATTATGCGGTTTTTGGGTCACTACACAAAGTACACTATCAGACAGTTACTCGCATGACAGTACCTCGTCAAGCTTGGCTAGTAGGTATATTCCAATGCGAGTTCCTGACGTGTACAGGCAAATATTTATTTAAAAAAAGGAAATTGTTATAAAGTTTAAGTCAGTAGGTAAAGGACCAAAGTGACTTAAGCTGTTTGAAGACTGTTACCGCATTTAACTCGCCTGTTCCTTGCGAGTAGCTACGCTATGATATGAAAGCAGGATGTCTAAATAGCTACAAATTAATTATGAACTGGAGTTTTATATTTAAGTTGCACCTGAAATAGTCAAATTGTAAGATATATTTGTTTACCACTTGTTTGGAATTTATAAGCGAGTAAAGCAACTGTCCAGCAAGTAGCTGCCTGCGGTCTTACAATAACTGAAGCACAAGTTTGGTAAAACGCCATAAAAATTTAAACTTGACGACAAATTTTCTCGCCGTTGATGACAGACAAGTTGCATAATTTAATGTTTTACTAAGTTTTGTAAATTTTACAAGCTTTAACAAACATTTTAAGCCACACGAACATGTGTGTGAAAGTCCAAAGTGTTTTGTACACACCGTGCACAACAAAGTAGTACGTTTTGTAACTGAATTTCAACATATTTTCGTCAGTACAACATCTTCAAAGCCGAAATTAGATAAAACTCACTTGAGTCGTGTTTTCGTCTATTGTGTGAAAAGCGCTCCACGATGAGACAAACGACCACTCGACTTGACTATTTGTTTAAAGTATGCGTGCGCGAGAGTATTGTCGGCTCGTAAATTTAGTACCTGCGTAAACAAGGTGCTAAGTCAAATATTTAACTTAGCACCTTGCCAAAACGCCACATAGTTGTAAACTTTATAATGTTTAGAATCTTTTAACGCTTCCACCAAATAGTCATTTTGGGATTCACCAAAACTGCTATTGAAATATTCACTAATCTCACAAATTGTTGCATTAATTTAATGTGTTTTAAATTAAAAATTTGTTTTAAATCAATGTTTCACCGACATTCGAAAATCTATAATGCGTTAAAAACATGTGTGAAATTTTTAATATTTAAAAAATGTATAAAATGTGAATGGTATTAAAGTCGAATATTAATATGCCAGGTTAGCGCTTATCCGCTTTGCTCATCTTTATTAATATGTCATTGAGTTATTTACAATTTTACATGTTTTAATGATTGGCTGGTTGTGTGTAGTACTTCGGGCGACAGTTATCCTTCCTGCTTGTAAGCCGCAGTTTTATGTTTTATGCGTGTTTTCGAATGTGCGGTAATGTGTGTAAAAGGTGTATCTGTGCCACTTTGGCGATGTTTGCATGTACACTTAACGGATATGTGAATCTCAATCTGTCGCACCAGCGTGCTCGTAAAGCTTTTGCTTGGCTACACGCTGGGGACGCGTTCTTGACTGCGAGGGCACCTGTTTCGTCATAAATGCACTTCATTCGTACATTTAATTTAAATTGTCGCGACACACTCGCCATCGAGTTGACAGATTTTCCTCCTCGCTTACACGCGTTCCTTTTTTTTTGGTTTTTATTTTGGCGTCGTTTTCACCCGTGAGAGAAATTAAACCTGATGTAGATGAATATCGTACGCCTAATTAGCCGCATGTGTGGTGTCTTTTTTATTGACGTCTTCTCATTGAGTTAGTTTTTTTTTCTGTTTGCTTGTTTAGTTAAAAGACTGGAAATGTTTGAGTTGTAAATAAACTTTAGAGTTGTTTTTAATTGCCAGGGGGCGCACGCTGTGAACTGTGATCTTTGATTTGCTCACAGAGAGACAGATACAAATACAGATTAGTTTAAAAATAAAACAAAGTGTCAAAATATTTTGATCAAAATTTTATCACGATTAACTTGTATAAGTTTTTATTTTTAGAGTAAAAAAATTAACTACAACTAAAGTAAAAAACGGTTTGTTCCGTTTTTGATTTTAAGATAAACGTGTCACTTTTTCTTTAACACGTAATTAAAGGCAGATGAATTTTTATGCGTAGGGTTGGTCGTTGTTCGTTTGTTGGTATGCTTCGTCGCCCTCGCCCCGCTTGTAATTCAATACACGTGTAATTTTTCACAAAAATTAAAACACATTTTGTCCACGTCGCCATGTGAGTGCGCCTCATAACCCACACACATGCTTGCCGAGTATGAAATGATAAATTGCCTCCAAACATGTCATAAGTTTTCACTACTCAGCTCTCTTGAGCTTGGAGCTTTCGGTTGAACTAAAGCCACTCTGGTTTTAATAGATCCATTCGCCAACACTTTGCACTGTGGCTGCTTATCCGCCTAGGACTCTGGTAACAGCAACAAAGTGGTGCATTGCGAGTTGCTAGATTACTACTTAATGTTTTACATAAACATGTGTTGCGGAGTGTTTACATAAGAAACTGATTTTTCATGTTTACAATAGGCTTATTTATGTTTTACTGTTGTTTTAGCACGATTGAAATATCGAAATAAGTGTGTATGACATGGAAAAAGAGCGCTGCTTGGTTAGTCTTTTTCGTTTGTTGTTTTTTTTTTCGCATGCCAAATGCGAAACATGATTTGCAATTTTGATGTGTGAGAATATACGGTTAGCAGTGAGAGAATGGTAGCAGGTGGGCCAATTTTGAATCTGTGGGTATTGCAAAAAGCATAATATAATAATTGACAGGTGTCACTTTGTTTGCTTAAGAAATAAGTACTTGTTTTCTTTTATCACTTTGATTAGATCTGAGATTAAGATTAACAGACATAAATATTAATTTGACGGACATAACATAGCTCATTAAGTTTTTCTGTTTTATTCTTCAGCAATTTCCAAATAGATTGAATCTGTTTTGAGTCTCTGAACTGTTAAATGGTTACTAGTTTCTGATTTGACGTGGTGTCAAGACTATTTATTTAATTATATCTCACACGTTTGTTGTGTTGACAATTATACGTTATATCTTGAAGTTATCTATATCTAATAATGTTTGTTTCCTATCGCGTTGATGCGTAGTAAATTTTTCGAAGAGTGTGTCATCCCACAATTGGAGAAAGCATGAATGGTCGTCCAAGACATGCTTAAGTTGTGGCAGCACTATCGCAAACGTTGATCAGTTGTTGGTCTCACTCTGTTTGGATTACTACCATCAGCATCGTGCGGTAACCTGTTGAAATCAATCATTCTCGAGCACAGGACCTAATTAAATGCGAGGTGTTGGTGAGAGAATTGAATTCGGGCGCACAACTCTGGCCTACTCTGTCAATGTGTCGGCCATTGCTGGGTGGACTAGGTGTGCACCATTAGAAATTGTGTGGGTGAGCATGGTTGGTCCTCGATGGCCGCTTGTTTAAACAGAGAGAGAGAGCAAGAACTAGAGAAGGTGAGCAAGCATACTCACACAGGAAGTGGCAATGCGGGGGTGCCGTAAATCAGGGTGAGGTGTGCGAAGCTAATTGGGTCCCGTCTGGGTCTGGCGCCATGGCACTCCCTCGAGTCCGTCGACGACGACGTCGACGTCGTCAGGCCCGGGTCCGAACCGGTCGAAAATGTAAACTGGCCCCGTGTGTGCGCTACAACGCGCTTCATTTATATCTGACAACGTGTGCACATACAAAGTCTATCAAACCTTTGACACGTCCAACATTTACATCCCAGCCCGTGGCGCAATGCACATTCGTTCTCATGTTGCTCGTGGTGCGAGCTGTCGATAGAAGTGCAATCACCAGAAACAAAACACGATCTCTGTCGCCCAGTCGGAGATATTTGTTTTATTTCGTTCTTGAGATGTTGGAAAAGTCCAAGTCATCTTCAATATGATGTACTTTTTCTGCATCTCATTCATCGATTCATTCATAATTTTTACGTTGCACATTATTCTTGAATCAAACATTTAATTTCTATTCAAATTGGATGTCCAATTGGAATGATTCGTTGAGCATGAACAAACAAATTACAACATTTTTAAGGCTGATTATGATTAAAAAGTTTGTTAACCAGCTGAACCAATCATTGTCGTAATTTATTATTCATTAAATCCTAACATCTAAGCATTATAATTACAAATATTGAATGCACAGTAGTTGTGTGCCTGTCGCCTAAAGTCTTAGACGCACATCGGTTGGAGCAAATTAGGACGATTCCGGAATGATGAATGGGTGGCCCGCTTCCCATCAATAACACTTCCGAGCATATGATTAACACTAGCAGTTTCACCAAGCTGAGCTTTCGTAACCGATACGAGCATGTATCTTCTTCTAATGTCTCTGCGGTTGTGTCACG
Organism: Atheta pasadenae; assembly: GCA_030264155.1. NCBI lineage: Eukaryota > Metazoa > Arthropoda > Insecta > Coleoptera > Staphylinidae > Atheta > Atheta pasadenae. Next base: position 12,824 of record JARJDS010041831.1, read on the forward strand.
TTAAGCTAAGTGTGCTTAGAGTAAAAACTCCTAAATTAGCATGACCTCCTCCTAATTCTCTTCAGGGGGTGTGTTTGTCTTTGCGCCTTGGGTATTTAGTGTTTTTGTGCCCTTTTTGGCTGTCGTCTTCTTGCAGACGAAGTGAAGTTTAAAGCTACATAAGTCACTAAGTATATGATGAGCAACTCACACTCGTAGATTTGTGGTCTTTTAGATATACTTTTCAGTTGGTTCCATAAGATTTTAAGGTTTATTTGGTTTCTCACTGGGTTGTTGAGGGCGACGCTCGTAAATTATATGGCGCCACTGGAAAGACATGTGTCACACTATGCAACTTGAGGTCATAATACCCTTGTCTCAACATCTTATGACTATCGATGACTGATCGACTTTGAATGTGGGCCTCCACGTTGCGACCAGGCCAGCAACGGAAAGAAATTAACATTAATGTCTTATCATATTAAGTTTCAAGACACCAACAAGTAAACAAGTTCAAGAATTGGTTGTCTCTGATTCTTATTTTTTCAAATCAGCTAACATTGACAATTTTATTTGCTCTTTTGCATTTTTGCAAATTATTTGATGTTTTTGATATAGGCAACCAAACTCACTCTTTTAACTTTGTTATTTTAGTTGCCTATATTAAACTTGAAAGTTTTCTTCGTGTATTAAAGTGTATTCATACAGTAAATTAGACATTTCCTTTTTTATTGCTTCAGCAAATGGTTTTGTGTTAAGATGTGTTACTAAATCCACTTTCAACACACTCGTATCATGCGTACATAACATTTCCGCTTGTTTTTCATATTTTGTTGTATGTAGAATGTAAATTTTTCATGATTTATTTGCTTTTTTTTCTTTATTAATTCATTAAATTTTAGCATCTGAATAGACCTTGTTTTGTGTGAAACTCTTCTTCTCTTAACATCTTGGAAGTTATTATTATTTATGATTTCTTCATAATTCATGTCTTTTTTTTCTTTATTACATATTGGTTTTGATACGCAACGATTGCGATACGGGACAGTTTTTAATATTCCAATAAAAATAAATTATATCTCGAAAAGAATAAAAATAGAACAGTAAATCGGCTCGAGGTCTTCGTCAAGCTGACGTGTAAATCAATCAGGCTTTCTTTGGTTTGGCGCTGTTTGCGCGCGACGCCTGGGACACAAACAAACATATGTAAGTAACAAGTCGACACCTTATTTTCGACTCGAAATAAATCCGCCTATCGAAGTGGTGAGACGTGGTGAGCATCATCCCATACGCGCCCGCTATCTTAAAGAAGTGTCAGTGACAAAGCGGACGCACCGAAATAAGTCCGCGGTGGCAGCTGCGCAAAGCTGCAAAAGCTTCGGCGGACCGCGTGTGTTTCGTGTCATCGCAACGAGATATGAAAACAAAACATATACAAACATACATATCTCTGAAACTATTCAAGTATCCAGATTTTTTGAGACCCGCCAGTGAGTCTTGAGCTGGAGGTATGGTGCTTGTACTTAACACATCACACATACAACACTCTCCATACTCGAAGAATTTAATTAACAGCTTTAAAAGCTTTAAAATTGATAAAAAGTGTGTTGGCTGTTGTAAGCTTGAGAAATGGCAGAAAACGGAGGAAACAACATTTTTGAGATTGAAGATTTTAGGTTTAATATTTAGTGTTTTAATTTCTGGTAAAACATTAACGGGTAATTACCGTACGGATAAAAACGTGCGTCATAAATTTAGTAATTAAAATTTTACTGCACTTTTAATTTATAATTTAATCAAATTTTTCATTGAAGGTAATAAATTATTTCGATTTTAAACACGTTTTCATCTTCTGCGTGTGGCTTGTCTGCATGGAAAGCTTACGGTTACGTGGCGGCGGTTACGAAATGTTTATATTTGTGGTTTGAATACACGCCTAGAAAATGATGATTATATCTGATTGGAATACCTGTAATAACATTTGAAAGTTGGTAGCGCGCGTTTTGGAGAAAATTGCTTGTCCTAATTTTCCATTTGAAGCGTGTGTTGTTGTCCTCGCTGGTAATGAAGGCTCGCGCTCTCTAGCACGAAGCATCCAGCTCGAAATTGCGGGTCTTAATAAATTACATCGAGAAAATTAATTCGTCCGATGCGCCGCGATCCTTGACGCTGCGTTTTGCTCGATTTGCGCATGTCGATGATCGCTTCTAGATCGGTTAGGACGACGTGAGTTACCGTTGGATTTGGCTATAAAATCGTCGTCGATAAACCGTGCGAATCGTGTGGTACGAGTATCATCATCCAAGCGGCGTATGATCCATTGTGTGTTCTTGTCCTGCGCGCCCGTTGCGGCCGGCCGTGGTGGTTTAATTTTGATGCTCATTCGGGTTTTGGGTCGGCGTACGCGACCACAGCTTCCGCCGCTCTGCCTTGTAATCAATGCGAATCGAAACCGATTATTGGTAATCAATGAACCGATAATAAACGGCCGCGGACGCGCACTGTTTATAGTGCAATTAGGGTATAAACGCAAACGTTTACGGACACTTCATCATATCACGGATCCTCGCTCAATGCTTGCAGTCGGGCACGTTCGGGTGCTTCATTTCGGAACGATGGTGTTTCCTATGTAATTTCGAACATCGATTGTAATTGGAAATTTAGTGATTTTCTGGGAATTACTTTTTGGTCACACTCGATTTGGTCACTCAATCGAGCAACTATTATTTTTCATGTTGTTTACTGGAAATTTAATAATTCACATTCACGAAAATTTATGTAATTTTTAATATTTTTTGGGTTTTATATTTTATTTGTTTTTTATATATCGTGTATGAATTGCTAGTAAGTTGTAGTTGTAACAGAGTGCTAATTATTTTTTTGTTTGTTGCAGGATCCATACACGGTAAGAATATGTCGTCGTAGTCGTTCGTGGCACATCAATCATTTTAGTTGGTAAGTACGGCCCACTTTGTCTCGTTAAAAATAGCAAAGCAAGGCTGGGCTGGCAACATCAGCGACGTGTGCGCAACAACGTTTTCGGGTAGAGTAACAAATGGCAGAAGTAAATTAGGGTACGTTCGAAGCCACTAATCAAACTCACGAGTCACACGAATTTTCGTTTAGCCTTCCTCGACTGGCTTGCCGCGTCTCTCGTAATAGAAACATCGATTAGGGAAATCGCTCGAGTAGTTGCTGAGAAATATCAACATCAAGCACAAAGATGCCATTTGCATACCTCTTTCTTTCGTGCATGTCAAACGGCGTTGTGCACTCACAAACAAAACGAATAAAAAACGCCAAGACATATATTTTCAAAACTACGTACGAAATATACGTCATAAATTATAGTCGAATTTATCGGTCGTTTATTCAACATTAGAACAAGTCTTTGGAGCTACGCACAATTTGAATTCGAAATTTTGTGTGTTTTCTTTGTGTTTTATTTGTTACGAGAACAAATTGTGAATTGTTAGAGGGAACAACGTTTATTTCGAAATCGTAATAGCAACTACCAAACGCTTTGGATCTAATTCGACTTCTGACAATTGAGTGAAATAGTAAATAGTAGCCGTTTTTTTCATTCTTGGTTGAGGTATTAATTACCCTAAGTAGAGGCAAGGAGGCAGGGAGCCCTAATTAAAAACTCATTTCATTAATAAATTATAACTTGCGTCATTGTTCCCAACCGTCGGCACGGTAAACACCGGCGGCGGGTTCGACCACTGATGATTTTTGTGTGTTTTACGCTAGTGGTGCCTAAAAAATAGAGACGTAGAGCATTTATAACAAAAACGGTTTCCACACGCATGCTACTTGTAGTTGTTGCTTCCGAGTTTTTGTAAGAATGATGGAAGGAACGTATTGTATCTTTTGACGCGTTAATTGCCGACATTTGATTTGCTAATCGAGCAAGTGCTTTCGATATGGTGAGTGCTTTCTTATTGTTGTGTACTTGTAGTTGTTATAGAATTGTAAGTACAAAATGGCGACGTAACGCATGCGCATTTAAATGTGTTCTCTATTAACTTAAATTCAATTCTATTAAGTTCTGTTGAATATCCATTTTTTTTCTTGTTTTAGTCAAATTTTTTAATTAATAGCTTGCTTGTTTTTCATTTTCTGTATGTTTGTTTTCCATTCTAGGATATTTAAAATTAATATATAGACGATGTGTAATCTCGCCCGACGATCTGTATATCCGAAGTGCAATTATAAATTATTTTTGCATACACGTAGGTCACGTACGACGGTGCTTTGGTTCGCATTATGAATATATAATGACGCGTCCTCGGTAATTACTCTATTAAAATCAAAAATAATAAAAAGGAAGGAAAACTAGCGGCACATTGCATTGCGGCTTCGAACTGATGGGCGCGAGTATATGGAATTATTGTGTGAGCGCTCACGATTCGTGCGGCGATTATCTGTCCTTTTGTGACAATGCGACGACGATCATCCACCATGAATGGCCGTTCGTGTGTGCCAGAAGCGGCGACAACGCCGTCACGCGATGTTCCAATCTTTGTGCGCCGCGGACAGGAACTGCCACGTTTTGCAGTCCGTCAGTTTTCCTGCCTATTTTTTCCTATAAGTTTTTATCTTGTTGTGAATCTACGTTGACATTGGTTAAAAAAAGAAACTACAGATACGCGAGGGGGTTTCAACCGGCACAAGGTTTGGAACTGCTCAACTGCATTACTTTTCAGGGCCGTATTATCACTCTACGATTAAATGATGAACGGGTTTTCATATTTTATTAAATGTCTAAATATGAAAACTTCTGATAATGTATTTGGTCATTAAAATGTCAAGTTATTTGTATACAAACCCACTTTTCTCTCTGTTATTAATTACACCATTTGTAAACTATATTTAAATTAAAATTTCCGTTATCATACGTATTATCGTGTGCCAACACGACTTGCTTGTCATCCGGTCAAAAATGTGTAGATTAATAGCCACTACATACATTTGTTTCTGTCCACGTCCATGCAACCAGTATCTTCAATCCTTATTATTGCCGTACATGGATGTGTGTTAATGACCATATTTTTATGTTACATTTTCCGATTAATTTGGGCCATAAAATTTATTCATTGATTAATGGGCGCCTGTAAAACCGAGATCATTACATGCCTATAAATATTTTTTGATTTCTCGTTTCATGTCGTCGTCCACTCATCGTGGATATCACGGTCCATCTTGGATATCGCATTGATTGTGTGTTATTCCTCACAATCCTCACGTATCGTCGCACCAACGCATCGCATCACATCAACATGGACATCATCGACATCAGGCTGTAAGTAGTAAATATTTTATTTGTTTACTTGGAATGCGTTCGACTTTACTTTTTACGTTTTCGTTTATTACACGCCGAGCACTCAGCTAATTAGCGCCGAAACAAAAGAGACGATTTTATTGTTTATTAATGTTGTGGATCTTTATATGGTTGTATATTGCGTAGGGAAATGTTTTTTTTTCTGTCCGGTTGGGTTCAGTTTTGTTTTGGGGAACTTGCATTTCCGGGAATGGCCGTGAAAGAATGCCGTGAGGAACGCGGCGCGACGTAATGAAATTATTATAGCATTACACGGATGCTACATGCATTTCACACACGCATTACAGAAATTTATTTTAATCTAGTTGGCGATAAAGCACCTTGACAACAACCATCAACTGTTTTTACCTAACGCGTTTTTTTTTTCATTACGTGTTTGATGTTGACAAAGAAAAGAATAAAAACTTGGATAAATAAAAATAAAAGTTTGTTGTAAACAAAGTAAGCTTGTAATAATTCATTTTTATGTCTTTTTGACGACATAACTTTAGTTTTGAGGTTAAAATGTATAATTTGGTGAATTACTTACTCGATAAAATTGAAACATTATTTATAGTTTTTTTTTTGTTGAAAAATATAATATTCAATGTGAATGATTTTTATGTGATATGATATAGCATCGAAACAATATGAATAAATCGATAGGTTGCGAGCACTTGAAGCCAGCGACCAAAATCGAAATTGTCATCATGCGGAGATCTGATAAGAAGTGGTCGTTCGAACCAGAGGGGGCTTGGCGGGAGGGCGCGCCGTTGGGCCGCGTCGCGGGGTGCCCTAAAACAAACAGCGTGCCCCGCGCGCATTACCGTCCCGCCATGCAGGGGCCCCCAAACGGATTTCCTACTGGGCACACGCACCACTCTCGCGGCAGAGTCGTCGCCACGACTCCACCACTCGCCGCAAGAAAGAAAAGTTGGTTAATATTTCGCGTCGCGTTTCAGATATTTATTCCGTCTGTGACGCGCTGCTCATAATCCAAGAGATTCCCATATCATTTCTCAAATACGCGCCATCTGACGTCACAGCCATTTTAATATATTACCAACTGCTCCAAAATAAAATGTTACAAAACGTTACCGAATTCCTGAACGTCTTTGGGAAATATGTATTCAATGTATTCACAGTTTACAGTTTTTTGTTTTGTTTTAAGTTTCTAATTTCCGAGAATAAATGCATTATTAATGGATATTCAAACCACCCCGAAGTGATGTGAGCTTTCTACGCCAATAGTGTGTATATGTGGTAGCGCTTGAATAGAAAATTAAAAACTCATATTAAATATAGGTTATGGCTATTCGTCGCTTCATTCGTTGCGATTTACATAATGATGATTACGACATATTAACAAAATCAGCTGCGCACGGCCTTAGGCAATTAGTCGTTTCGTTCAATTAGCCGGCCGCACTTTTTCGAGCCTTTTTTGTACGCATTTCGTACTCTTGGGGTCCAGTGCACGCGCGCGTATAAACTCGTACATGATATTCGTTGCTGTCACCTCACCCTGAAAACGCTCACCTGTGCCCTGTACCGCTTGACCAAGTTACACCTGCCAATCTTACACTTTAAACGTGGACGCGTCTTAAGACGTATTGAAAGTGCATTAAAAACGCGTTTATCTGACGGCCGAAATCGATGCCCCGGACGTGGGGACGACGCGTTTTGGGTGTTGGTTCGATTTATTCGCTTTCGTACACCTTCAGTTTTGTTGGCATTAAAACTGATTGTCTATCAATTCTCGTTGAGTTTCCGTCGACATAAATTAGGCGACAAATTTGTATTCTAAACGATACTCGCTGAAATGGTATTTTAGGGGTGGTATTTTAAAGACATAATATACAGGATGATATTAAGATTTTATCATTGGTTGGTCTCAACTTAAATTTGAAACAGCTGATTTTCTGAATATATGCAACCCAAACAACTGCAGTAGACCAAATTATTTAGTTTCGTAGTTTTGGTTGCCTATGTTAGTTTTACAATTGATACATTTATTTTATACTTGCGAACTTATTTACTTTGTTTATGTTTTCTTCGGTTCGGATTACTAAAAATATTTAAAAAAATAGAATAGAAATTAAATCAGCGTGCGAAAGGTATGTTAATTAGCATTTATGCAAATTGCATTGTAGTTATTACCCGAATCTGATGCACTTTGCATATATGCATCCGATATTTAGTATTTAGTTCACCAAGCGTCGCTGTTTATCTTTTAATATGAGTATGTAACAAATTGTTCCCACTGAAACGTGAAAAATGTGCGAGACCAAGAAGGAACAACGCTGGAACAACGGAAGGAGTGGTGCAAACCAAAAGCAATCGCGTGTTTTTATAATTAATGTACAGTTTGTTTTAAATGTAAATTAATAATTGTACAAGAAAACACGTGTTTAGATTTTTATTATATCCATTAATTTAATGATGTTTTAAACATTTTGTTGCAATATACAAAACATCATCTTTGTAACTCTTCTAAAATTAACTGGAGATGAGGTCAACTGCTTCTAGTTTTATTTTGTTGTTAAATTGTTATATATCAGTGAATATTTTGCTTTAAAATAACAATTTAGTGGGGCTTCAGTGGACATGATTAATTTGACGTGTAATGAATAAAATTTTCTGCAGTTGTTGCAGTTTGTATGAATGTTATAAGTTAGAAGAATGTTTGAATGTAAGTACTTCGAGTCGAGTCTATCTCTACGAGTAATCCAGTTTTGTTCTTCTGCATGATGTGTAGTAGAACATCATTCTTGTATTAAATATGAGCTAATACCAAGTGCACAACAAGCACTTAGTGTACACTTACAGTCTTTGAAAGATTTCGGTGCCGCCCTGTAAATAAATACTTCATACGTTTTACACATTCTTGAACTTCCTGTCTGCTATCTTATGAAGTCGATCGTTATTCTTATATAATTGTATATTATTTAAATATATTAATATGTAATCTTTCTTCTTGTTTCATGAATGCGTGTCTTACAACAAATTCAACGGATTCCGACAGTATGTAAGTACAAAATAGAAACATTAGTTATTACTTATTATTTAATGTAACATCAAATGCGAAGGCGCCTACAGTTGACTCAGTCAGTCTCAGTTGCAGTCTCATCCCTTTCATTGCTCCTGCGCTAAATTGCAAAACGTGCCACAGTAATTTATAGTGATGTATTTCAAGCGTTCCAGGAGCTCGTTCCGTTTGTTCGTTGCGTTTCTATGCGGTCGGAATATTCCTGCACGTTTGCCAAAATCTGTTTTGCAATTGTAATGCATGCAAACGAGGCGCGTTGCGTGGCGCGGGGACGAAATCAAATTGTCACTTAGCTCTCGAACGCTTTTCGAGATAATTAAAACCCAATGTTATGCTGCTGCTTTCTGCATATGTGTGCCCATCACCACCAATGCCGCACGTTTTACGAATTCGTTGGCGGTGGTGGCGGATACGTATGGGCCGTTAAATGCACGTCTGCCTTTTTTGCACTTTGTCGTCATTTAGCCATGGATAATTTATGAATGCGCCCGACGAGCTTGTCATCCGAATTGTCGAAACACATTAACGCTTAACATATTTCAAACATTAGACTTGTTAAATTCACTCAATTTGGCAAAATGTTATACCAGAGTGCATTACTGGTACTATTACTAGCTGGTTTAAATTCCGAACGAATGCAAAGTGCAAACAGGAAGTTGTATTTCGTCCCTTAATTCATTTTACAACCGAAACTAAATTTATACATGTGTCGCCTTCGTTGTTTGTCGATGGCTGGCTTGTTGATGGCTTTTATCTTCCGAACGCGGTCTACAAATCGTGGCAAAGAGTCATGTTTCCCGTCCGTGTATTGTCACCTCTGTTGTGCGCCGGGGTCTTGTTTATTTTCGGCGCGCGTTTCATCTTGGATGTGTTATTAGAACGAGGTGATGATAACTGAATTTTGTGGTAATTTTCAGACCGTTTTACACTGGGGCGCAAAGCATGGCAACGCAGACATCATTAAACTCTTTGCAGGAACGTACTCAGCTGATGTCAACGCCAAAACCAATGGGGTAAGTTTTGTACTATTTATGTTTTCTTATATCTTAATTACTTTTAATTATGACTACTACTTACCACTAAATTACTTTAATTATAATGTAAGTGCTCGCAAATGTTAGAAGGTTAATTGTTTGTTCGTACGTGAAAATATTCGGTAGCTAAGGAAAACAAAAAGGATTCGGTTACGTACCGAACATTCCCGGTGTCGAAGCGATACAAGATCTCAGATTTATTCTCGAGCGCCGCTGATAAACTTCTGGTTTATGACGTTTACATTTGTACTTACGAGGCATCGCATCGTCGTCGTCGTCGTCGCACGGCTTATTAATGTCCCTTGGTGTGTGCACCGCGAACAACGCGCGAGCACGACGAGGACGACGTCGCACGGGGACAGAATTTGTGTTCCCATATTTGTAAAACACAATTTCGCTTGTTCATAGCGAGATACGGATCGTGTGTGTACGTTGTGCGCCTTTTTAACGTTAAAAAATAAAAGACGTAAAAAATATCGTACGTAAACATAATGCGTTCAAGCGGGCTAATTCACGATTCGAAAATTATGCTTCGACATGCAAGCGAAACATTGGCCAGCGCGTAATTAAAAATGTATTCAATTTGCAGGGTTACACACCGTTGCATTTAGCGGCACATTTTGGACGCTCAGACGTTTACAAACTACTCATTGAAGTTTATAGTAAGTTCAGTTTTTATTTTCTTAAAAACAAAACTATAATTTGTGCCATTTTGTTGTGTTTAGAAGCAGATGATTCCATTCGAGATTACCGTGGAAAGAAAGCAGCACAGCTAAAGGAAACAAATGTGCAAGTTAGGAGTAAAATCGCTGCAAGTGAGTATCGCAAACAGAAGCCTAAGCTCAAACCGAAACCGAAGATTCTCAAGCATGGTACATTTATGCGGAAAAACCTCGGCCGTGTCAAGCTAACAAATCGCTAATCATTCTTTTCTCGACTAGATTAATTTAGACATAATCTAAGATGGTTTATTTTTATTATATTTTTTTATTATCGCTTGCTCAAAATGTTTTATAGCATTAACCAGATTATTTATATGCATGATGCCTGTTATAGTATTTTGACGTTATCGTGTCATAGTCGAGCGTGCGTTTGCATTTATTTGCATGTTAAATCGCATCACGCTGCATTAAAAATGGCATACACTTGATTTATCATGGAATTAAAACACAATTAAAGTTTTTACCGTCTTTTTTGTGTTGATGCATTTTCTAGCAAAGTTAATAATTACCTAACGACGTTTTAATATTGCAATGGAAATCAGCATGCAGCTTGTCATGTTATTATTTTTTATTTTAATTTTTTTGTTGTGTTTTTGTGTTTTTTCTGTTGCAATTTGATGTTTCGTGTGCATGTTTTATTCATAAACTTTTTAGTTTTACGCGATTATCGTTATGTTTTGTAATGTTGTAAATGTTTGTTAATGTCTGCTTTTGTTTTCATGTGGTCCAGAAACAAAATCACGAAAGAATAAATATGGAGGTATGTTTTGTGGATTTCATTTTTCCAATTTCTTGTAAATCATTTAATCGGCTTACGTTTTAGACAAATTCCTGCGGGTGGGTTCGCTTAATGTGCGTGTAAAGAAAACCACCGAAGCTTTCAGTTCATTCCTAGGCGTTGGAAGCGGGGGCGGTTCGTTGAGTACAATCGAACCGATTTCAGAGAAAGTACACAAAGGATGGGGTTCTGCCGATAATGTCACTCAGGTATTAAGTTGCTTTAAGTCGTGCGTTTGGTTTGTTTTGTGTTTATTTGTTGTCAAGTAGTTATTGTTATTTGTGTGGCTTTGTTTGCTTTCGTAGGAGGGAGGTATGCCGGCCCCGAAAGGCTACATCACCAAACGCAAGGCTAAACGTCCTGCTGATGCGCGGACTCATAGCAATCCAGGGACACCAAATCAACCGCAGAAGTTCTTGCAAAGAAACTCACTACAAGATTCTGATTCAGACTCGGCTGCGGGGTTTGATTCTGCGTGGCAAAATTAAATTAGTTTGTGGGGGGCAGAATGTATAACTTATTTTGTTCTTGTTCGCATTTTGTATACGTCATGCTTATTGTTTGTTTAAGTTACGTTTTGTATTTGCAACATTCCTTTACTGTTAAAGTTTTTATGATGTTCATCATATTATTTGTCATAAATTAATATATCGCAGAGATTATTAAATATAAAAATGCAGTTTATCAAGTTTTTAACTATAAGATTATTAGCTTGAGTCAATCTTTGTTATAGTTTTACTTTTAATTTTATGTTTTGTCTTAGTTGCTATTTCTCAAGTTTAGTGTATTGTTGGTTGTCTATGTTAAAAAGTGATTTAATGAAATTAATGTAAATAGCGAATTATTATTTCTAAATTTAAAATAAGATTACAATATGCTGTTTACATTTTTATTATATATAATTAAATGTAATTATTAACTTTAATAAAAGAAACTAGTGATGTTTATAAATTCTCATTGGTGCAGTGTTGGTTGCCTAGGTTAGAAAATTCCGACAAAATACGGGGATTATTGTAAATATAATTACTAATCTATAATAATATACTTACTCAATATTTATTTAATTTGCGTGTATTTTATTTAAAATGTATTTTATACATACAATTTAAATAAAATTTTAGTTTATTATTTAGTCGGCAGCAGCTGGGTACCTGGGTGTACTGGGCATGCGCAGTGGGAGTATCTCGATGAGACATAATTAACAAACCTAACCTACGTTAGCTGACATTTTGACCAGAACACAGCTGATTTTATTCTTTGCAAAACTGCACAAATTTTAATATTTATTTTAAATGTGTTAAACAAATGTAAAGATGAAGCATCTTTACATATTAATCGTTAGTTTACTTTGTATCCAATACGGTAAGCTAACAAATACATTAAATCCTAAACCTACTTTATCTATGGTTTGTCATAACAAATCCTAAAGATAACAATAACAATTTTCAGTATTAGCGAATTATCGAGTGAAACTGACAGATTCAGGTCCAACTGTAACTGGAGGTGCTATACGTTTTAAAGCTGAACTTTTTGAAAATGAGAAAAAGGCAGATGGAACGTTTTTGTTTGAATGGGAGTATACTACAAGTTTCAGGCACACTCGGGAAGTAAGTTTTGGAAAACAATACTTCACATTTCTTTTTATGAAATGAATTTATCATTATCATATGTTTATGAATTAATAGAAAAAAATAACTGGTTACACTGATGCATGGAGGGTCACTTATCCATCAACAGAAAGCTCACCAGGAACTTATACAATGACAGTTATTGTAAAACAATACTACTTGTACTTAGTACCTGTTGAAATTGCAAGAGCAGTAATATCGTTTGACCTAACAAGTAATTATGAATTATTAAATTTTGGTTTTTTTTAATATCGTTGATTCAACCTTTTTTTTGTAACTTTAGGTACTTTTAGTGGAAGTATACAGTTAGAACAAAGCAACAAAACAATCCAAACTCATTTTGTTTCAAATTCAACAACATTAAAGCACAAAATACAATTATCAGCATCAGATATGGAAAATTTGAATGGTACTGCAACCCAGATTTTAACTTACTGGTTTGTTGATTGTGTTTATTATGGAATCTCTAACAACATGGAGTTTTTAATGAACTTCACAAGCGTTGATGATGAACATGTAGTTGAAGCATTTGTTATCCCCAATTTTGATCCTTTCCCAACTGAAGCTCCGCCCACAACAACCACAACTACTACAACTCCAAAGCCAACAACAACTACAACCAAAACCACTACAACTACTACCACAACTACACCTCATCCGAACAAAACAAGAACAAGAAGAGATGTTGATTTGATCACAAATTTTGATCCTGCCAGTAAAAAGGATATAATTTATAAAAACAATTCAAGGTTTACAAATAGGACAGTAAAGTACAACAACTCTTTTCCTTTCATCTGTGAGAATCATACAATTGTGCCAATATTGCCAGGTGAACCATATGGGTATTTCAGCAGGAAATATGTGGTCAAAGGTTTGTTGTTGTGGTTAATATTTCAAGGTTATCTTATGTATCATGATTGAAATTTGTAGATTCCGTTCGTGAAATTACTGTGTCTGGAAACAACTGGATTCAACGTTCTGAAATTTTAAATCTTGATATAACATGTAAAGGCTCAGGTGGATTCAGTTATTGCTATTATTTTAAGTATGGAATTTACAATACTACTGGAAATGAAACTTGTGCACCAGGCACAATATATGAAATTCCAACTTGTAATTTTACTATTCATCGGTATTTTTATGACATTGAAAAGCGAACTGCTGTTATCATTATTAATAATGATGTTAGCACAATTGTTTCACCAGTGGCAATCACCATTTACAAAGGTATTACTTATTTTTATATTTAGGTTTTTATTTAATTATCTATGGTATTAATCATTTATTGTTATTACAGTTAACAAACAAGCTCAACTTTCTGTTATCGTTGTACCAGTCGGTTTTAGTTTGGTGGCTATTGTATTGATTATTTTTGGTGTAGCGTTTTGGGTCCAAAATCGACCAAGGTAAATAACTTATTGACTAATTCTTTTATTAAATATTAAAGGGTTTCGTTTATAGATACGTTATTGAAGTAGCAGACTTTAATTTCGGCCAACATTACGATATGGAATACAAAACATTTACGGAACGTTTGATAGAATCATTCATGAATCTTGAACATGATGATTCAGCTACATCGTCCGAAGGCGAGCCGGTGTGGCACACTGGCGATAATAATTACGATAGTATATCGTAAAGTTTTCCATTATACTTCAATACCAAACTAAATTTAATTCTGAATAATTTCATAATGTGATAGACTGAGTTCGGCACATGAACGACTTGCTGATCATGACGATTGCAATGCTGGAACAAGTTGAAAATGTGATTTATTGAATGAATAATCTGAGATTACTTCAAAGTGATGAGAAAATTTATACGAAAATTGAATACTGTTGTGTTTTCCAGATAAAATTATTTTTGTAGAAACTAACTGTTACGATTTTGAGTTAAAGATAAGTCAAATGCTCTACTTATAATAATTATATGATTTACATTATATTAGATATTATTTTGTTATTTAGAATATCTGAGCAACATATACTAATATACTACGCAATGTAAATACTGTGTACTTTAAGGACATTATAATATAATGAAACTACTAACTTTCCTGTAGATTTCGTATGTATTTAGTGTGTTTATTTAATTTAGTGTCCACCAGTTTCGGTCGAAACCGAAACTCACGTGGTCAAGGATTATGATCAGGCCGCGCAAACTCATGCTGCTCATATGTATCAAGGCCGTAATCGTGTGGGGATAAGAAATGTATGACCCCAAGATTTGATTGGCTGTTGCAACATTTGACAAGCTCGAGTAGCGCCCTCAACGGCCGTATTGCAAATTTTGAATAAGAACCATAAGAATGCATAAGAACGCGCCGCGCTTTTACTAAATCGCGCTTGTGAGATTTCAGTCTCGAGCGTCTTGTGTTCTGTTCCCTGCGTTACTTTGTGTTTTACGTTGCATTTACCATGGCTAATTATTGTTGCGTGCTGCATTGCACTAACGATAGTATCGATGCATCGTTTTCCTAGCAAAACTGGCGCTACTGAATTGCGTGTAAGTATTAATTGGTATTAATGTAATATCTGGTTGCTATCTGATTCCATTACT
>JARJDS010041838.1:0-23496 GCA_030264155.1 Atheta pasadenae
ACCACGATCCAGATTTCATATTTGGGGATCGTTCTTAACTGTGTTGGAGACACACATACACAAAATTTCAGCTTTCCTAAAATAACGAAGGTCTGGCAGTCGCGGGCTCTTAGACTATGAGGTTAGAATTATTCACGAAAGACATTTTGTTGCACTAAGGTTTGTGATCAATGATTAGTAAGTACTGAATTGTTTTATTATTTGTGTGATATTACCGTGCAAGTAGAATAAACTGAAAAAATATACTTATCATTGTGTCGCGTGTTAAATTTGTGATCATTTATTATTTATACAATAATACACAATGTATTTGTTATTGTAGGGGCACCCATTATTAGTTCAGTAATGTACATTTAGAAATATGTTATTGGGATTATATGATAAATATAAAGGGAGTAATAAACAATTATTGTTCAAATTATTCATATTGCTTCACATAAAATTCAATTTTGCTACCTATTTTTTTTAAATTATCATCCCTGATAGATACTTAATCAAATAAAAATCTATTCCGGTAAAAAACAGAGATGTTTGAGTCAATTAATGTTTATCAACAGCAACGACTAATATTGGGATACAAAGAGAAGAAAATGATGATCAGGTTAAGAAACATAATTTAGGCAAATGTCATAACTATAAACCAAAAACAAGTTCATTAACCTATAAAAATCTTTCCACCAGAATTAACAAATCATTATAGGAAGTATTTATTGATAATTTATGCTAATCACAACACACAAAACATTAACATAAATTCAGTTATGTTTTAACCACAAACCGTAGTGTTTCAATCAAATTTGCGTAAAATCTACATTTTATATGTTCTAGATGTTATTATACAAACTGAAAACGTAAACTTTTTCAATAAAAAACACAACGATGGCAATAAGAAGACCAATGAACCATAGAATGAAAACACCTAAAACATGTTCGATCTTTAATACTTTAGGCCCATCTTCAGTTAATGGTTTATTGTCGATATATTCTAATAAAGTATCCATTCTGTTCATCAACCGGAAAGCATCCCATTCCCATTTTGCAATTAAGCCAGCACATTCACATCTCATCAATAAACGTTTGAGTAAGGGCATAAGCAACATATAATGACTTTTTTCTGGTGATAAAGATACAGCGGAGTACATGGTTTTAAACACAAGATCCATTGATTTCACTTTATCGAACGGTATGGGAATTGTTTCAATTGGACGAAAATCATTAAATGCAGTTGTCACTAAAACAACAAACACAATAACTACCGTGCCAATCAAAGTAATTTTGGTTAAAGCAACGTTCATAAGTCAACCGGTCAAGAAAATGTTGGACCTCGAGCAAAGTTCTTTAGTTGAACAACAACATTTTTAATAAATACTTACTTCTACATGTATAAATATAATGTACAAGAGCTTTTTCTTTGTAAGTCAACGTATTTCTAGGTCTTGTGTACCGCGAAAGAGCACGAAGCTCAACATCCTTTAAAGAAATTATTATTATTTAAAGTTCAGTAAATTGTCATTAGTTTACTTACAGAAAATGAGTCAAACTCATACAACAATAACGGATGATTAACCCAATCAATAGTCAGGTTAGAATTGGCAAGATCTTCCCAAGTGCGAATATCATTTTCGTAAGACACAGTCAGCAGTTCACTGACAATGCCAGAGGAAAAAATTGCAGAATACAAAACAGCAAGAATTAAAAGTTTTAACAATAATAATTTAGCAAAAAATTGACGCGGTATTTCATTATCGCCAATCCCTTGCAGAAGAAACAAACCAACTAAAGATACAACTGATGGATTCATTACGTTACAGAACAATCTGTTTTCTATCCAAAAATAAACTCCAATTACGATAAAAACAGACATAATCCATAACCATAATTGTAATGGTAATACACTGAGTATTTGAACGTAAGAAATATATGGAGTTGGTTTTGGTATAAGAAATGATATTTTAACTGGTGTTACTGGTATATCAACCTCAAACACTCTAAAATTTGTAAACTTATGACCTAAAAACATAATAAATATAATCTATATTTAAAATAAAATATTCTTGATTGTGTATGTATCACTTACCTATAACAAGTTTTGAAATATTATTGGAAAATGGATGTCTGTCAAAAGTAACACTTAAATTTAATGATTTAACAAAAATCATAACTAGTTCGAATTGAGAGCCAGCGTTGTGATCTTAAATCATTTAAATTAAATTTAATATTAAAAATAATTCATTACATAATAATTAGAAAAATAATATCAACCTATTAATTGTTCCGGAACAGCTTTTTCTTTATCCCCACAAACTGTAATAGATCCACCAAATCGTTTTCTTCTGTCATTTGAAAAGAAATCATCGATTGATTCGTTTTCAAATTTATCTTCGGAGATACTCCAACGGTTTAACACTACATGTTCATCAACGTTCCAGTTTTTAAATGCACTGATAACAAAATATGTTTGTTCTTGTTTGATAAAAATTGCATTAGAGGCAAACGCAGGCACTTCAAAATTAAAATTTTTAAATCGGTAATTATCAATTGTATCATTGCTCAGAAAAATAACGCCTTGGAATGTGTAATTTCGGTGTTGTTTTAAACAATTTACAATCGATTTAGACGAATTAATACTTAACGCATCGTGTATGATGTAATAATCACAAGAATAAACACACTTATTTGGGTTAATAAATTGAGGGATTACAGGGGTTGATGAAGTGAATGAGTAATCAAAGTATAATGTGTCGAACAAATGAATAATGCAAGCTGCATTTGGAAAATGTACACGTAAAATTATGTTTAACATTAATTGCAATGAATTTGCAATTGTGAGGTTAAAAATATTCACGAAAGTCATTTTGTTGCACTGTGGTTTATGATGTATTCTTAGTTATTACTAAACTATTTTATATTATTGTTCTGGTATCACTAAGCGGTTAGAATAAACTAAATTAAAACTATTATCCTTGCGTCGCGTTTTTTATTTGTAATATATTTATTATTTATACTCTAGTACACAATGTACTCATTATTAGTTACTATATGTTTATGAATATTTTAGCAAGTCCATAAGATAGTTAACATAAATTAACTGCAAAAAACAAGAGAAAGAATAGGAAGAAGAGGAAGATAAAGATAATAAAATAAATTAAAATAATTAGAAAATAAAGCAATGAAGAAGAGGTAAAATGGACAAATGGAGAAAAACAGAAATAGAGAAGAGGAGAGAATGATTTCCAGTTTTTCGTCTATTATAATATATTATCATACTATAATGTTATTTCTATCAGTATGTAATATATTAATAAAAAAATGTTTGTATAGTAACAAATCGTGTTTGTTCAATTAAATATTTATGTTGCGTTTCATACCATCAGAACAAAACTATTTACCAATAGGTACAAGGTTTTACGTTCTGAACAATCACAATATATATATATAAATATTACATATAATTAATATATATAAAGTAATATATAATGTTTCCTCCAAATCTAACGTTCAAGTAGCAAATTCCTTACAATTGATGATAATTATAATTTGAAATAAACATTTTCAATATACATCATTTATTGTTCAATAAGTTATTACACCATTCTACAATTTTTCTTCATGTTTTATAGATCCTACAATTCTCACTTATGTAAATCCAGATTTTTGCACGTCACTACATATTTCTGGATCCACAATCACAAAACTTTATAATCAATGTGTTATTGAAGAAAATGATTGCGCGGGTAAGGGAATTATACTTCTTGATCAATACACAATGGAACATTACGTGTTTCATGCGTATTTTGGAAAATAAAACTGAAGGTAGACGAGTTTATTTCGGATGAAAGAAGAAAAAGGCATAGAGGAGAGTTGATGATTGCAGGTAGGCAATAATATTTCTTTATTTGGTTGTTTCATTAATGCTTGGATCTGAATTATTAGATATCCAAATAATAGGTAGATATTATTGAATCTGGCAAAGATTTGATCACTAAATTACACGTGCTCTAATGCATATTATATTTAATAATTAATGGTATATATATATAATAGATAAATCGACAAATAAATTATAAATATCGTGCGATATATGCTGCAATAAATACTAAACAAAATATGTACATTAAAATATAAATGTTACTATTTTTTTTATAGATAATACTTTAACAAATTTATTTTTATTTTCACTGCGAGTCTGAATCTTCAAACAATGTGATAAACGAATAAGCTGCTTTTAGCATCTGAAAATCAAATAACGATAAATTGCTAGGAGTTTTCTGATAAAAATGATAGGTACTAACCGAAACAATAAGTAAATAATTAAGTTTTATCAAATTGCCGCCTGATATTTCAATTATACGTTGAGATCTTAATAACATTAAACTCATGCTTTTTTTGACCGCTAATTCACCTTCCCAGGGGATACTCAAGTAAATAGTCTGGACCAAATCTTCACTCTAGAAAATATTTAGAATTTAAGGTTGACATAAATTAAAAAACAACTCAATATGATTTCAGAATGTTCTCACTGCATCGGTAATTCGTTGGCCTACAAAGCAGGCAAGAAACAATGGAACAGTCCATATGAGCAAGTGTATGGCATTTAATGCATTAATGCCATTCTAAAAACAAATTAATAACAAGAATTAATTGTGTGGAATTGTCCAAACTCCGGTCAATGAATACTTGTAAAATGTCGAACAGCAGAGTTGCTATAATCATTGGGCCATTTGTTACATGAATTAAATACACGTTATTATCCAGTGCAATACATTCATCTGCAAATCTAAATCGAAATATAAATATGTAAGCAAAAATGTACAACATACTCCAACAATTGTTGATGGCGTTGAATACACTTGCGAATCTGATTTCTTTGTTCAAGAATTTCCATATTCTCAAGTTCCCTCAACATATCTTCCAACTGATGTATGAAGGTTATAATAAGTTCAGAGAACATGCAATAAATTGTCGAAATTAAGACTGCATCACCACCGATACCAAACCCACTCACATATTGAATAGATAAACAAAAACTACGAGTTTGGAATGAAGTCATATCAACATATGAATACAAAACAGGGTAAAGCAACCCACAACCTTCTTCAATGCCAGATGGGCAGTTCACGAACAACAATGAAGTGCAATATAAAGTTCCTAATAAGTAGAAAATCAAACATCCTAATATACCACCAAACGTTAATAGTTTATTAACTGTATCATAATCTTTAGGCTTTTCAATGTCCTCCAATTCATCGAATTTGCGTAGAACGGCCATTACTTGGTCCTTTTGTCGGTAGTGCGATGTCATTAAAACCAACACCGAGAGTGCGGAACAAATTGCGGCGATGGTAGACGCGTATGTCCCAAATTTAAACCCGTCTCCGTTTTCTAAAGCGTTTCAATAAGATAAAATTCAAAAAATTATCACTAGAAAAATCAATACATAAGTAAAGCAATGATTATGCGCACTTACCTAATTTGTACACAAAATATTGAATCATTCCCCATGTAAATATAGAAAACGGAATCATTTGAATTACCAGTGAACTGTATTTAAATCTTGCGTAATAGAAGTCATATATACGAACTTTTAATATTCCATATATATAATTATCAGCTGTCTTAAACAATTTTTCTTTAAAAGTCGAAAACATTATTGCAACAATAAATAGACTTAACTTTCCAGTGGTTTGATTACAACTAGAAGACAAACATATGGTCAACTCCTATATAGGGCATGCTAGTTGATCAAAGTAAACCTGAGATTTCTGCAGACCTGCAGGGTGGTATAATAAACGTTATTATGTCACTATAAATAAATTAAATAGAAATGAATGGGCATTTCAACAATTTTCGAATTATTCCCTATCATTTCTTACAGGAATTATTTATTCAATCAAGTATTACACATAAAAAAAACTATAATTTACATATATCTATATTACATGTAAAAGAAAAGTTATTGTTTGATGAATTAATTAAGTTGTCAATTGTTTGATCATTGAATTACACGTGTGAGCTTATAATTGTGTCAAATAAGGTAGAGTTAAAGGTAATTCGTGAACAATTCTAATAAAAAAAAACATCATTTTTTGGGGGGGGATAAGTTACTTATCATAAGTAAAACAAAAAATTCCGGAAACTAAACTCTTTATTGCCATACCAATATAAGTACAAGTGTATTGATTATTTCAGCTATTTTAAGTCACAATTATATTCATTTTGTACCACAATTTGTCCAGTTTACCCACTAATACAATCTCTTGTTATCATCAAACTTGAATACATTAAACTTTACTCGAATGCGCTATGTAACACTTTGATATATACTGTCTGTTAATTCGAACATTACAACTATTTCATTGAAATTCATATTATAATACTGCTTCTCAATTCGTTTCGTTCATTTGAACCCAGATTCGCCTGCACACCAGCACACACGATAGAATAAATCTATGAAAAAACAACAAAGCCGTGTTATTTTCAAGACATCCATGAATGAGGTTATTACAGTCACAAAGGGAACCAAATGAAGTCAGCTTTTTGTTTATTATTTCAAGTGTTGTTAGGTTAGTACCGATATAATTGATATGAACACATAAATTCATCTGTTACTTTTTGTGGCAATGGCAGAGCTCTCGTTTTTGTCTTGTGTCATACTTGTGTGTACTCGTGATACAATCGGTCGGAATATTTCCATTCTAGATTTTCATACAATTTTGTCATAAATATATTTTCGTGTGAATCAACGCGTGTAGTGAGGATTCGAGATTCAACTCGGTTAATTATTAACAATACTTTCATTCGAAATGTCGTTGCACACCGGTGAGTTAATTGGTTAATTTCTAACAACAAAAATACTGTACACGTACATGTCAATGTTTTTGCTTAAACTTTTTCGGTTCGGCAAGCGCATTGCAATCGTAGTATAAAATTAAATTAAAATATTTCGTACAAATTTAAGTAGCAATTAAGTACAAACGCACCAAAGATAATTAATGGGGTTATAGGTTAGGAATATTCGAGCCATCGCGAGTCACTTAAACACTACAACGATGTCTTAAGTATAATTAAAGGCAATAACAAAATAAAATGTTTTTCGCGTCAATTCATCGCGAATGTTCATTGTTTCAACTATAAAACAGCATAGGAATGTTAATTGTTAACGATAAATGTTATATAAAGTGCGACTATGGTTAATCGATCTAAAATTAAATGCAATTTCCTAAAAAATAATCGTTTCTGCCTTTTGTTTTTACTTCTCACTCTAGTTTTAGTGTTAGGTTAATTAAAAATTCAAAATCGTGTCTCGTCCCACTCTACGATTGCAGTTGAATCAAACAAGTACAAAGTTTTGATAACTGACGTCGTCAGTTTGTGGAGTCATGTTTTGTAGTTATTGTTAATGTTAAGTCTTTTTAAGTAATGTGGCGACGGTGTTGATGGTTGTTAATTAAAATGTAGAACTGTTTGGGCGCGTTTAGGCAGCGACCTCAGCGCCGTTGGACTCTGCTTCCGCGGGCACGTCCTCGTCCAGCTTGGCCTTCTTTTCGGGGATCACTTCATCGGCTTTCGCTTCCTCCGCTTCGGCGCCGGTGGATTTCCTCTTTATGCAGCATTTGTCTTCTTCGTCTAGAACAATTTCACATTCGTTACAATCGTTACGCATCGTACCTTGCACTAACCTTGAAATTTGTTAGCAACTTAATTTATAAAACATAATTTCGAGTTTGAATTGCTTCATTTCTAACAAACATGCGCAGATCACTTTAATAAACATTATTCGGAATTTATGACTTTAAATAATGAGGAAACGTGTTAAACATAAACAATTTCAATTTTTTTGGTATTCTTTAAAACATATAGAAAGAGAACTACGCATAGCAGAATAAATTAATATTATAAAAGCTTTTATACCATTTTTTTAAAGTGTGAATAACATTTCGTGTTATTAAAATAAATGAAGCTTTGTAAACTAAAAATGGTGAACAAGAGCTCATATTATGAAAATAATCAAAGCAATAAGTACAAGGTTGTCTGAATATCACCTTAGTTACCTTTCCTCAAGTGTCGGCTAAAAGTTTTCAATGAATGTTCGTTTGTTACGTGTTCGGTCATAATATAATAGAAATACAAAAGTTAGGATTTAAATAATATGAATACAAACCAGCTGCTGGTGTAATGTCGCCATTGGAGGGTGCTTTGCCATTCGTTTCTTTCTCAGCGCCATTCTCCTTGGCTTCCTCCTCAGCTTCTTCGGTCTTCTCCTCTGTCTCAACAACCTCTTCAACTTTCTTTTCTTTCAGGTCTTTTTCAACTTCTTCAACAGCAACTTCACTGAAATTACCAAAACACAAACAATTATTACCAAACACAAAAGTGAAATATCGGTAAAGATATGTTACAGTTTGAAATTCCCGCCATAATAAATAAGCCGAGGCAGCCGTAGCAATCAGTAGAAAATTATTACGTTTCTATCATATCTTAATAAATAAATCGTTAATTTAGCCAAAAACAATTGAATTGAATATTTTGTTAATGAATTGTATTTTTTTGTGTATTTAACACAAAAGAGGTTAAAATTGTGTGAGTTTGGTCACACTCCGGCTATTCAGTTATCTTGATTGCACGCGTTTTACGTTTGTGTAAATGTAACTCATGAAGAATTGTAGGAGGTGAGTTGAAGTGAACTGAGCGACTTGAACGAGGAAGTACGAAGTAACGGGTCACGCCGGTCGCCGGGTCTTGCCGCTAATTGCGCTAAGGCAGGAAACAAATGCAAGATACATGGTTCAATTCGTGATGTACAAACCCGCATCTTTTGAGAAACGAACAAAAATAACGTTAGCAATAATCAATATCTACAGTATAACCGCGAAACGCACTGAACCCATTTCAAGGCTATCATTCAGCGTGTAACGCACTACCGAGATATGCATTACCGGCGTTTTCGCGCGCGCCCGGCACCGCTTACCCAACGCCATATTTGTTGCGCCAAAACGACACCGCAACGACCAAACACGGAATAAACATTCAACTCATAAAGTAATTGATAGAAAACAATACTCACGGTTGTTCAACGATTTTGTCTGCCATTTTTGTGTTGTTTTGGGTTTATCGGCCGATGGAAATGTACAAAGAACTGCGAGAAGCGGTGTAACGAACGCACGCCAACGAAAACAGCACTCAAAATGAAAGAGAAGCGCGAGCGACCGAGACGACGCCAGAACGCTGCACGGTGGTTGGTCAGATGTGCAAGATGGCGACCGGTTCGTATACTTCCGCTTGCCTCGAGTGCTGCATCGGGTGCGTTCGGTGCGCACGGTTGTGAAGCGGTGAGAAGCGGGTACAGTGGACGCATGCGTATTTGGTAGCAGTCGGCAGCGTCGCTTTGCTAAGGCGCAAAGCTTTTGCGGCGTTAGCAACTCTAGTTGGGTTTCACTTCGTGGAATTTTCTATTCGAATTACATGCTTGATGGTGATCGAGTTTACGTTGTGGGCTGAAGCGTGCCTTTCTACCTGCTGTATAAATCTTCCACTCACTACACAACTTAAAATTGATTATAACGTGCTGCCCTCTACAACATTACAAACTACAATTAAAAAGACCAAGTAATAATTTGTAACTAACAATTTTACAATTAATATTTAGGATTGCGAATCTATAATATAATTTCTTTCAAACGTTTGTTTTTTGTAACAAACAAACTATGTCTAAGTATTGATTGGCATAACAACGCGTAGTAATGATTAATTGGTATCATTTTTACAATTACATAATAAATGGTAACGATTTGTTTTGTAGTTGTTTTCGATGCAGTCATGCAGAGTAATTTATAGATTTGAACTCGAACTCGTGAGTGAGGAATAAATTTATTGCCTCTAAATTAGTTTAATCTGTAAGCACCATGACATCTAGTGAGCAAAAACGACAACTGAAAAAATCTGATATTGTTTTCATGTGTTTTCAATAATTAATATTTATTGATTTATCTAATATCGTAATAGCATTTCACGTTAATTATTAATTAATATTTTATTCCATTTATTTATTTTAAATTAATTTTTTAATGTTTTATGTAAACATTTAGTTTTTAGTTTTGAAATAAAAACAAAACAATGGAACTGAATAAAACTGGGCGTACCAAATACAATGAAGTGCAGGAGGTGGCGCCCTCTGGTAAAAAATGTTCGTTTGAGTTGTAGATACAACCACTGGTAACAGCAGTGGCAGCAGAATCGCACTGCGAAAGGGTTCTTCGATCGGCTGCGTGGCGATCGCCGCAGCGCCTGCAACGACTAGCACTGACTGGTTGTCTCCGAGTCGCCTGTGCTACTGCTGCTCGGCCCGTTCGTGTACGCTCTCAATTCTATCAGTCGGTAATATACGAAATAAAAATTTGGTAGTTTGGAAGCCATTTTCTTGTGTTGTTCGCCTAACTAGCGCAAAGTGTACAGTGCATAGTCGATACAAATCGAGTTGTTTCGCCAGTAGCGCTCCAGCGCCCGGATTAACTTAACGACTCAACTTCACGATTATAAAGTTCGCGAGTTCAGCTGGCTGTTGACGAGCCAGCCGGAGGAAAACGTAATCGGCGCGACCGCAGGCCTGCAAGATGTCGGCGATGTGCGGTTGACACAGGACAACAGCACACTAGCATCGATATAGCAGTTAAAAATATCGGACTAAGATCGAAACACTAAGGGCAGCTGCAGAACGAGGACTGTGGTGGTGCGTGAGTGAGTGTGAGTGTGTGTCTTGCAAGAACTAAAGTTGCGCTCAACATGGGAAACAATGCTGCAACAGCCAACAAGAAGGTGGACGCCGCCGAGAGTGTCAAGGAGTTTTTGGATCAAGCCAAGGAAGACTTTGAGGAGAAATGGAAGAAGAACCCTACCAATACTGCGAGTCTAGATGACTTCGATCGCATTAAGACGCTGGGAACGGGCTCGTTTGGGCGAGTAATGATCGTGCAACACAAACCCACCAAGGAGTATTATGCGATGAAAATTCTGGATAAGCAAAAGGTGGTGAAGTTGAAGCAGGTAGAGCATACGCTCAATGAGAAACGTATCCTGCAGGCAATTAGCTTCCCGTTCCTTGTAAGTCTCAAGTTCCATTTCAAAGACAATTCCAATCTGTATATGGTGTTGGAGTATGTACCGGGTGGAGAAATGTTTTCGCACCTGCGGAAGGTCGGTCGCTTCTCGGAGCCGCACTCGCGCTTCTATGCCGCACAGATCGTGCTGGCCTTCGAGTATCTGCATTACCTGGATCTGATCTATCGCGACCTCAAACCTGAAAACCTCCTGATCGACTCACAAGGTTACCTGAAAGTAACCGACTTTGGGTTTGCGAAGAGAGTCAAGGGCCGCACCTGGACACTGTGCGGAACCCCCGAATACCTAGCTCCTGAGATTATTCTCAGTAAGGGTTACAACAAGGCCGTAGACTGGTGGGCGCTTGGTGTGCTCGTCTATGAAATGGCAGCAGGATATCCACCATTCTTCGCTGATCAACCCATACAGATCTATGAAAAAATCGTCTCTGGCAAGGTGCGCTTCCCATCGCACTTTGGGTCAGACCTAAAGGACCTTCTTCGTAATTTACTGCAGGTAGACCTCACCAAACGCTACGGCAATCTGAAGGCTGGCGTCAACGACATTAAGGGCCACAAGTGGTTCGCGTCCACCGATTGGATCGCTATCTTCCAAAAGAAGATCGAGGCACCTTTCATCCCGCGCTGTAAGGGCCCGGGCGACACCTCCAACTTCGATGATTACGAAGAGGAGGTGTTGCGTATCTCGTCGACGGAGAAGTGCGCCAAGGAGTTTGCCGAATTCTAAGCGTTACGTTACGTGTGTCATTACGTGTGTAAGTAGCCCTCCTGTCTCCTCCTACCAACCAACACAGTCGCATGTCCAGGATCAACTTAAGCAACAACATACACATGCACGCGAAATTTGAAACTGATACAATGTTCGGTTAATGCCTTCAAGAAGGGATCGGGATTATGATTCATTTTTGATTCGAGACGTCACGAACGTCATCCACAAAACAACTGCTTCAACATCTCCTTACCACAGTATGGTCGTCATAAACAGAAAGAAAAACAAAAAAAAAACAGCAAACAACAACCATGTAAACCATGGAATACTTGTGCAACGTCGGTTACTGTTCTGTACACACACAATCTCTAGTCTCAAATGAAAAAAGTGTAATAATTTTAAGTAAGTACATATTAATAACATAATTATATTGAGGTTAAATGTGGGGTGTTGGCGTGGAGGCAGAGCAAAGCGATCGGTAGGGATGAGGTGAGATGAAAGGCGCAAGAAACCAGAAGCAACTGTAATTATAGTTAATACGCATCACCTTTATATTATGATCTAATTACGATTCAATGCATAATTCCTGCAACGTGCAACCAACGACCTTTAACTGCAAGGCGAAGTAATAGGGTTGTTTCACAAACAACACTCACTGAAGATTCTGAAATTTTAAATAAGCTGAGGGTTAGTGACGTCACTAATGAAATCAGTTTAAGACAGAAACAGATACTACAAGTTAAGATATTAACCTCTGTATGTCTTGTTTTTGTTTATTTCAATTTAACCTTGAGATATTTTAGTTTAAAGTTTTGTGACGTCATAAAACAATCGAATTTAAAAACAAAACGCGAAACAACTCTAATATTTCTTGCACATCAGCATTTTAAACTAATCAAAAAAAATCGAATGTATTGTTATTATTCTTGTTGTGATTATTTTATGTTTTTGTTGTTTATTTTGGTCCTCGCTGTATTTTTAATGTTAAAATTGTTTGTAAAGTTGCGTTTTTATTGATTTCAAAACAAACATAATTCGAATATATTTTACATACCCAAACACAAATAGTTGTATGTAAACAGTTATCTAAAGTATTTAATTGTATTTAATGATTTGAACCTAACATTCACATGGTGATAACTTTCCAAGGTTCTTGTAACATGTAACATGTACCATGTAACATTAGACGAATGCTGATTGCGCAAGAAGCGCCATGTTGCACATATTCACTCACACCTAACCTAAAATTATAAAGAACTCTTACAAGTGTAAAACTTTAGTTTTGACTTTGACGTCAAAGTTAAAGGTTAATATGGCAATTGTCAACATTTGACAGTTCTGTCAAATACCACGTCAGGATTATATGGAAAACATTTAGAATTATGATGATAATGTTGTAAACAAAGAAAACCAATGAGCTTCACTGATTTTTTAAAAATTACACTAATTGTGACATGATAATGATAATGAAAAAAAAAAAGAAAGAAGATTAAGCGAAGAGATTAAAAATTACGTTTTAATTTAACTAGGATAATTGTTCATCAATAAGAGATCGTGCTATATAGTTATAAAGAAATTTCCTTTTTTAAGTCGTTAGTTAGGAAGTGAAACTTCCAAACAAAATCATGAATTTTGATCTGAAAATTAATGATCTGATTAATTAGGTAAATACACACATAACCTCACCAAACCACACACACGCATACACAGAATGTAAAGATATATTTAAAAGAAAATGAAACTATGTGCAATGTAAATCATAAATATTATTTATTAGATCAATTAATTAATTAATGATTAAAGGAAGCGAAATGTCATCAAAACCAGAAGAGGTCAAGTGACAAATAAAAACGATGCAATCATTTTGGAAATAAATGAATTAATGCGCGCCATGCGGAAACAGTGTGGCGATTGTTGTGTAAACACACTGTATATAAAAAGAAAATATATGTTAGCGCATTGATTTAAGTTCATTGATTTGTTTTGACGCCACGTACAAACTGTATTGCATTGTATTATGTTACGGTGCGCCACCTTGCGGCGAGTAGCTGCGAGGTAATATTTGTTAGTCCTGTTATTTATACAAGTTTTATTTGTTGCGTCGTCGATTTGATGTCATATTTTAGCGAAAATCTCAGCATGTAATGTAATTAGTACGGAGTTAGCGCAAAATAATTATGGAGCACAACACACGCTGATTTATTGTATAAAAGATTAAATAAGAAATTGATGGAAAATGTATAAATTTTATTTTATACTGGATGTTGCAACAACCAAACTTAAGATAATCTCATTGGAAGAGCTTAATTTTGCATATTTGCATTAGTTATTGTATTTCTTGCACGTCCAGTATGCGAATAAAGTTTTTATTTAGAGACTATAATGTTTTGACAGTATGTCAACAATTGTTTTTAATGCGATTGGTGTGTGTTGTGTTGTTGATCGGGTAAAATCATTTTTTGGGTGTTTTTGAGTTGGTTTTGTTCGCTATATCAGATGTTGTCCAAGAGATGAAGACACCAGTCACACCATTGTGGCGATACCGCCCCCCGCCCCACTACTATTACCTACCTTGAGAGAAAGAAATCTCCAATCCTTTGAATCGCGTATGAATAATAATGATATAATTTATGTTTTATTGTGTTGTTGTATATATACTGCATAGTATAAAGTAAAAAAGAGAAAATGAAAAATCTATTAAAAAA
Organism: Atheta pasadenae; assembly: GCA_030264155.1. Lineage (NCBI taxonomy): Eukaryota > Metazoa > Arthropoda > Insecta > Coleoptera > Staphylinidae > Atheta > Atheta pasadenae. The sequence goes on from JARJDS010041838.1 coordinate 14,529, forward strand.
TTACAAAAAAATTGCGTGTTTGTGATTAGCCTTCATTTTTTTTACATTTTAAGAAACTTGCGGCTAAAACGGTAAGTGATTTTGATTCATTTGTTTTGAGTTTTTGTTGCATCAAATTTGTGTTTGTTGGTGTTAAATTTGTAGTAACTAATTACCAATTTGTTGCTTTTGTACTGTTTCACGTTTGTGGTAATTTTGTCGCTCGGTTGGTCTTGTATGGGTACAATCATTCCGTATTCTATGTTGTAGGTCCTCTTCAGCGACCCGCAGCGTCCAGGAATCCCTGGAAATTTAGGCTATTCAACGAAAATTTCGCAACAGGACTGCAGGAGAACGCAGAGAGAAGCTCTTCTGTTGTTTAGTATGTTCGGTAGATTTGTATGCCCATATCAGGACATAGTCTGCTTGTGTCAGTGTGGTCGGCGAAAGCTCACAATTCGCGCTAACATCGACCGCTTGATTGCATTTTCAACCCAATAGGATGTTCGAAACACGGGACACAGGATACCAGCAAATTTAATTGCGCACGTGAAATGTGCACCGGTAATGCACTAGGCGAGTCTTTTGCAAATGGCTCCTTCATCTAATTATAAAAATTACTGCAAACAATCTGCGGTAGTGCATTATTGATTGCGCAACATAAAAGCGATGCGTAAATATACGGGAAACTGAAATAATTAAATCACGGCAAACAATATATTTCTCGGAACCAATATTTTACTCGGGGAGTTTTTCCAATAGGTCATAGTTTTTTTTACTGGAAATGCAAAAAAATGTAACTAAAAACTAACATTGCCGTTAATGTTTTTTCCCAGGAGCAAATTTTCAGGTCAATTTATTTGACACTGAGTGATCAATACAGAGTACTTTCTCGTCGCAACTAGGCAGTCAGCTGCGGTGGCGGCAATTCGAAATCAATTGAACGCCTCGGCAAAAGCCTCGGGTTCACGATGGGGATGTCCCATCTATTCGCACTTGATTCCCACACGAGGCGCGCGCGAATCCATTCCGTAGGTAAACACATTTCCCGACCGCATATAACATATTCATCCTTGGATTCGCGTGGAGCGCGCGGAAAGTGCCCAGGCCTATCGATCGACGAAAGGATTTACGCTGTGTGTGCCAATGCCGGCAGGACGACGACGCCGAAGGGTTGTTAGCGAGGACTTTTCAGATTTTGTGTCTCTACTTTCTTTCGTCGAGAGGCCCGCAAGCACACTTTACAGGTAGGCGGAATCTTCAATCCACAATGTTCGCTGGCGTATTATTCCAGGATGATCTAAGGAGTGCAACGAGTGTGCAGGACTTAGGCCAGGATAAGTGAAGAGGAAGCAATTGTACAAGAAAATGATGGAAATGTACTAAACTGGTTTGTCATCGATTGGAATAGATTGAAAGATTGGAAAATATTAAATTGAAATATTATTTGATTTCGTGCATGCGTCACTTGCACCTACTTTTAACATTGAAACATTTAACAATTATTTTATTTCTCGCCCATCGTCCTGGTCATTGACAGTAATCAAATTTTTATTCTCTGTCCGGACGTTTCATATTTTTATCTTTATGTTTTATGTCTTCTTTTTTCATGATGTGAAGTCTTAGGTATAAAAAGAACTTTCAAGGTTAAAGTTGTTGATTACATTAGTCAGCCATTTTGTATTTGTGTCCTCCATTTTGAATGTTAACCAAAAATTTCCCAACAACTAAAACAGAACTCGATTGATTCTGGCAGGATTAAACTCTTCATTTCAACGAGTTTATCCATGCAATCAGACTATACCCCCACTCCAATCCTGCTGACGGATTTATTGTGACATACTACTTAAATTTTGGAAAATCGTGAAACAAATTAAGAACAACATGTAAGTATAAGAGATTGTGATCCCTGTATAGGTTATCTGGAGTGTGTATTTCGCACAGGACTACTGAGATTGTTTGTGTGCAGGATGAAATGAAGTGGATAGGCAAGAGAAGTGGATCCTGTCGTGGATACAATAACCTTGCGCGCTGCGGCAAAGCAACACACAGACATAGTTAATGCTTTGGCATCGCCATCGCCATGTCCTGCGCCTTGTCCTGCACACGCAACATGCGCTAACAACTAATTGATTCACGTCGGATTCGTTCGCTCGATGGCAACTTACAACAACGCTTCGCGATGAAACAATGTGTGAACACTCTGCTAAACACAGAACTTTCTGTAGAGAATAAAAACAGTGAGTGACATAGGTAAATGTATGATTTTATGCTTTTCCAGCCGATTAAATGTTTTGACAATAAAATAACATCAAAACCTTTTTTTAAATTATGCAAACAATCACATCTAAAATGTCTAGGAATTTGTAGTAAGCAGTATGAACAAAGATGACAACTATTTGAGGTTATGTTTATATTAAAGCTCCGGTTAAGGCTGATGTCATCTGAGATACAAAAAAGTTTCACGAACTGCTGCTAGTAATTTATAATTTTTTCTTGAAATATCAGAACACTTAAGTTAATAAATAACAAAGAGTGAATAATGTGAATAACATGAATAAAGTGGAAGAAAATTGCAGATAATTACAGTTAAGTCCAGATGTAAACACAGCGCATTGTTAACTACACAATTTTATTGATTTTCAATCATGCGAGTTGATCCTATTCGCTTCGATTCACTTCACTTCAATATTCGCTATTTTCTTCAATATTATTCATCTCACTGAGAATAAAATACTAAAAAGTAAACGAGAACGTTATGACATTAGACATACTTAAAGACAATAAATCGGATTGTTGCACACAAAAGTGGTTTTACCTCATTATTATTGACAATTGACACTTAGGCATAATGTGAGGTTAAACATAACCTCTTGTAAATATATAATCATATAAGTAAAATTAAGTTGGGTGCGTGTTATCTACGTTTTTAGGTTACAATTAAAAATGGCAGTGAATGTTTCTTATTTATTTTAACTTTATCAATATCTTAACCTCAAATTTAATGTTTTAGTTAATATACTGACTGTTTGTTAGTGTAATTTGGTAAATAGTGAGTAATAGAAGTTAACACTGTAAACTGTAATTGTGAAATTGGTAAAAAAAAGTTTTCAAAATAAAACAAACCAGCTGATTGTGTTATTAAAAGTTTGGTTATGTATTTTAAAGGTTAGATTCGTGATTGTTGTTAGTGAAACAATAAACCGATCAAAATACACAATAGAAAACAATGTTAACTTTCCATATCGTACATTATGGATTGTGCACACTTGTACGTCGAGTATATTCGTGCAGACAGCAGACGCTCCTTTTGTTTACACTGAAATAGAGTTTTATGAGTGCTGCACATAGAAACGTATCGAGCGATGGCCGAGTCAGGATGTGTCGAATGGACGATCCAATCCACTACACCTTCATAAACACCTTACACACACCCAACACTCGATCGGGATAATAATAGAAAGAAAATGAATAAATGCGCATAGTAGAAACACTGGATAACGCCGGACCCGTGTGTGACTATTAGTAACGCCAACTTGCATATTTATTGCGTTCGTGCCCAGCGCCGGATTATCGCGCATTGCTGAAATAACATTAATTCAAGGATAAGGACGCGATTATCTGCACTCGCACGCTCGTACATTACCTTCGGACCTGTCGCAAAACACGGTATTCAATCAAAGAGAGTGAAACAAATCAAAACATTTCAGTTTTTCAATAAAACTTTACAATATTTAGAATCGGTTTTGGTTAATCTTAAAGCAAAGTTTTAATCTTTTAATAATTTCACAGATTACTAGTACGCTACCTGAGATATCTGCGCGAGTCAGAGCATCATAAACATGAGCAGTACTAATTAATTCAATTAACAGATTACAAGCCTGTTTGTCGTGGCAGTCGTGGTCGTAGCGCGCGCAGTAGTTTCGTGGAATGATAATTGAAACAAAACGTGTTGATCTCGTTTAATTGCTTGCTTTTCAACAATATGCTCAAGTTTCAATTACCCGTATATACGTGAGACATCAAACAAACAATATAGACGTTGAGATTTTAAACAGTTTGCTTGGCTTGCAATTGTTTCAGTTAAAGGTTAAGGTTACGATTTAGGTTATGTTAGTTAACCTCACATATATTATTTAAATTCATACGGAAACTGTCTGCTTAGAAGCCAAAACAACTTTTGTTTTTTTCGAGTTTTCTTTTAAAATGGCGGCTGTACAGTGTGTTTTTTTTGTCAAATGTTATTAATAATAATAAACTAACAATTTAAAAAATGAAAAATTTGATTTTTGGAAAATTCTAGAGTGCAAAGAACAAAATGTTGTTATTTGAAAACATATAGATGGCACTTGGGCCTTAGTGTGTGCTTGCGGCCACACACATCTCAATCTACGCTCACAGTAAACCCTATACTGGTTTAAGGGTTGAACAATTAGTGTAATCGAGTGTGACGCTCTGGTGCGTCCATCCGACTGTGAGCCAACCTTTGATCATCGTTCCTGCTCGACCAAGAGACCGAAGCTACAGCGCCACACGGACGATAACTAATAACAACGTCGATGTCCCAATATCTATGTAGACTTTGAACATGAATACACGAACAACTACCAAACAGATTCAGTGTTCTTGATGTGAACCTGGAATTTGCATGCCTCACGTGTTGTGAGTGTTTAACCAATCCAGACACAGTCCCCACTGTGCTCTAAACCCCCTCGGATGATATAATGCTGCGAGGTGTAGTAAATCTATAACGCCGCCATGTTTTAGAGCTAGTTAGGGTCATTGATTACGAAATCTTAATCGATCCCTTTTAACTTGCTCCTTACCTAACTAAGTACATCTTAACATAACCAAACATCACCAAAGTTCTACAACGCGCCGCCTAACTTAAGCAAATCGAATTATGTGAATTAATAATTAAGTAATTTGCAGGATTTGGTGAAATTATAATCAATATCGTGAAACCGCAGAATGTTTGCGGTAATTTTCGTAATTAGATGAGGCTGTAATTTAGCAATGACCCGCCTGATGCATTATCGTTGCACATTTCACGTCCGGAATTAAATAGAGCACTATCCTGTGCGTGCGCGGCTGCTTGCTCGACGTCCTGAATCCCAGGTCGCTGCGTCCTGTCCGCAGCGAGTGGTGAGCTTTCAGGACGACACCGCATTGAAACCTGCGCGCCATTGAAGCACAGCGAATCGTGTTATTAAATTAGTAACGCATACAACGACACAACTCAGATATTCCTAGAATGTGCGCGCTCTAGTCGCAGGACGCTGGATAATGATGCATCAACAAACTTGCACGAGTTACCCTAATGGATGAACATAAATGTATACAAAACGGAGAACAAAAGCTGCGCGATGTACACCATAATTACTTCGTGTTGATAATTATCATAACATAAGATAACAAAACCTAAACTAAAACTAAATATTCATCAAAGATGGCTTAACTTAAGAGGTTAACATTAAAAACAAAAAAAACTAATACAAAATATTTGTGGTAGATGGCGCTTTTTTATAATTGAATATCTTGCTAAGAATTGAACTTGAAAGTAACCCGCATTGTGCTAAATTCGTTCAACACTCAAACCGACTGAGCTAATTGAATAAACGAACGAAACGACCAAACGACGAACAAGCCTTTATTTGTTCGATTCGCTCGTTCCAGACGTATCATTTTCTGTGCGTTGATACGAAACCAAGCAAACCTAACCCAACTTAACCGGCTAGTCACTGGCTACTAGTTACAATACAAATTGCATTACGTCGCAACATTATACGCATGAAAGTCTGAACGCGTGGTCGCCATTTAATGATTAACAAAGATCGTACGCTACTTTTGTATGACTTACGACCGTGACTAACGCGTGGAATTTATAACACAAGTCACAATAAACAATTGCAATTAGTTTCCCTAAAACTTTTAACTGTTTGTCTAAAACATCCTAAAAAAACAAAACACGTTACGTTTAATATTTAGTTGATTAGTGTATTTGGTTGCATATCTTTGCGTGTTTACACACAGTTAGGCTATATTCCGACAGATGGCGACACTTCCCTGTAATTGCATTACTGATAAAATCAATACTTATCAAGCATTAGTTAATAATTCGTTTTAGAACTGACATAACCATAGTTTATTTAAAAAAATGATAATTTGTGTTTACATTCAAAATCGATAATTACGTCAGTAACTTTTCGACGAATAGAAAGTGTTATGCAAATAATTCTTAGCGTCCGCTGTCATTTTGGTTTGTTTTCGGTGTGAATTCATCTCAAATTTGCGCACATTTACCCATCGTCGAATTAATACATTAATGCAGTACGATGTGCGCGAATTACGTGCACGTTTTCGTCGATGTTTGCAAACACGCCGCCTCATGCGCCCAACACACACTCGTAGGTGTAATTCACGTACACATTGTGTGCGTGTGTGTTTCGTCGTTTCTCTCGCGGCTATAAATAGCAGCACAAGCAAAGCGCCCGGCCCCGACCAAAGTGAACCCGACCGACGACGACGACGACGATGCGAAAATAATGTCGAATGTCGATACATGTGTGAACTCGCTGCCAAGATTCAAAATATGTACAGCTTTGAATTGAAATGTATCGTGGATTTAACTGATTGGAAAGTGTAGGCAACCAAGTTTACAACAGCTCACTAAATCGTGGTTATGATGTGCGCGTTCATAACCTGATTCATACAAAGAATGCTGTGTTATATGCATCACATGTTTGGAATATTTTGATAGCGTTTTCGACGTTATGTATGTAATTATTACTATGAATATTTACGTAACGCAACACAACTCAAACCAGCTTAACCTAAGTAAAATCTTAACTGACAGCTCGTTCTAAACCAGAATACACGTGAACGACGAAATATTTCAATGTTTATGTTAATAACCAGCGAAATTTTGATGCTTCAATGTTCACCGGCTGCATATTCATGCCGCAAACTGCGTGATTATGCATGATTTAGGCGACATCGACGATTTCAGACGCGACGCAATGCAAATCAACTTTAGACTTACGCATGCGAGTACGTCGCACGAGTGTAATTTTAGTCCGAAGTACAAGTATGCGAGGCGTAAACGAGTAGGAGGTACAGGTTGGCAGGAATGGAATGAAATGCACCGAAATGGGAACGTTTATGTACATCAGTTGATAGAAAAAGTAACGACGCACCGGCGATAATAAATAATGAAGTCATGCACACACAACTGGATCGTAATCAACAGAATTTTTTTGGAATAAGTCAGAAATTTGTTTCATAACAATTTTTGTTTTGTTTTTTGATTTAATGGAAAAAAAATTTTAATGTTCACCTGTGAAGTGTCATTCGATCGAAAGTTGATTAACGTCCCGAAGTTGATTTGCTTCGTTTGCATCCCATCACAACCAATTTACGGAGATAAATAGTTTTGGAAAGGCGTCGCTGCCATCGCTAGCAACTAATTACCTATGGATTTAGGTCGTCCCACAAATCGACATGTTGTTTTTTCGTCAGCATACCGTCCAAAACGCCGAAATTAATTTCGGTGACTTGTTACAATTGCATAACTCGTTTATTTATGGTTCTGTCTAGGTGATCCAGACAAGTAATGCAACGCCTATGACATAACCAAACTTGTTTTATTTTAATTTAAAAAAAATACTTTTGTTTTCTTCGGAAATTGAATTTAATTCAACCGGCGTGTTACGATTGCAATTTAATATTTCTAGTAATTGGATGTTATGTTCGAAAGGTGGTGAAAGCGCGGGGTAAAGAAAACTGAAAAGTGCAAACTGTGATTATGGATGCGTCTATTTGCGGCGCTTCGTCATTAATTTAGTTTCGCACATGACTACGCCACGAGCAAGGAAAAGACGCAGATCAATTGGTTTCCACGCAAAGACTTGCGAATGGAAGTGATTCAAATGAATAAAATTGACGTCATTGCGGCATGAATTAATACATTACATAAATAGCAAATTAAGGAATTGCAACCCTTAACTAGGAGAAATCAAATAAAATAAGATAAATATTTTTACGTCATAGACTAATTAATTAATTTTGAAAAAAGTTTTTGATGTTATATAAGCATTTTCTGTGGAGATTTTATCGAGATAATTAAAAAAGTTTGCTGTATGCTGCTTTACCAGCAAGGGAATTAACCTGAAATTAATTGTAAATTGAGCGATCAATTTCTTGCGATTCCCGGGGAAGTTTCTTAGAGGTGAAGAATTTCAATTTTACTTTAAGGACCCGCGGTATTAAATTAGAAATAAGAAATTAAAACTGATACTAGATAAATAACGAATTTATTTATGTAAAACTTTATTTGTAGTACGGTTGAATTAATTTTTGAATAAGACTGTACCCGTGGAGACGTGACCAACACAACACCTTTGGAATTTTTAAGTTTGGCAACGCCGCTATGTTGTTCTCTGTCAATCTAAGTACAGTACCGATATGTTTGTTTCAGTCTGTTTGAATTTCCCGCGCAAATAATATTTAAACTCACGTACAGTGTTGCCAAGTTGTCTCGTCTGACGCTGTCAATGTATAGTTTTCATTAAATTGTTGAACTTTAAACAGTGATTAAGAAAAAAGTAAACGGTGAATTTTTTTAAATTAATTTTAAAAAAATATAAAATAAAAGCATTAAAAGATTGTCAGTTTTTGGTAAATATCTGCAAGTTACTTTTTTATTTATAACTTAAATACTGGATCCGAGCAGTAGCTGTCCTATACAGTCAATGTTAATTATCCAATTTTTAATTGAATATATCTCAGAATACAAACGGTCAATCAACTTCAAAATTTAAGGATCAATGTATTATCACGTCTTTGATAAGTTTACAAAAATTTCTAAATATCTAATAACATGTCTTAACCTCAACAACTACCTTAACACGAGGCTCTTCCTCATTCGGACGCACCTCTTCAACATGACGTTCCTATTAATAGGAAGGAGAAGGAGGAGCGTCATGTTATT